>CAEGAE010092973.1:0-22382 GCA_903067095.1 Girardinus metallicus | reverse complement strand
ATACGGTCTTGTACTGCGGTCAACAACACAATTCCTTAGCTTGATTTTTGCACATTCTCTCTGCTCCTTCCTGTCAGATTATAGCCAAATAGAGGCCACCGGTACCAAAACAAAACACAACAAACGCAGTGAAGGACGTTTGGGTAAAACCAAGGTAGCAAATTGTGAACTTTACTTCCACCAAAGGAAAATCTGTTTATAGTTAACATTTAAATTAAGATTGAAACAAAATGACTTTTCTCAAACCTTCCTGAATATGTAAACCTGGAAAATTGAGAAGTCTAGTTATTGACACAATGAAACGTTTTTCTTTCTTTTTTTTTTTTATTTTTTGCATTTTTACATTTCAAGTTCCCAAAGTTAAGCATACTGATCAATAGGGATTAGTCACAGTGTTGGACTGCAATTAATCAGATTTTTAATGGATTGACAGCACTGATTAAAACCCGAATCTAACCACACTATACACCACCGTATGCACTGAAATTCTGCAGCCATCGGTTCTGATTCCTGTGCCTGTTGAACAGAAACCAGGGCTCTGGTTTCAGTAAAACTCTGCTCCCAAAAGGGAGAGACTGAAATAAATAAATCGAAGCAGCCTTGGCCTCTGTCCTCTCCAATAACAACCTTTCACCAACACTTTCAACACTATACAGGGGAAGGTTTCTTCTCTAACTTAAATAGAAATAAATAAACTTGCAACATGTGGCAAAAAAAAAAGAACAGTGCATGCACATTCACACTATGACTTGAATCATTGTATGGAAAGTCCAGGTTTTGGGAAGCCAAATTCTGAATGTCTGATACAAAAGGGTATTTTATCTTCACCCTTCCAGACTGAACGGATCGGCGACCATTCAGCCAAATTTTCAGTACCGTAATTCCGCCACACATTGCGCTACGTGAAAAATTCCAGCGGTTTCTGAAAGGGGAGACGTTGCGCTTTCCAGCCAATATCGGGTTATTATGGTAATTTCACCCCCCACCGAGTGAAATTAATCTGAGGGTCACTCTTTTAATAGACAGTAAATTGCGAAAATAGCTTGCTAGATATTGAAAGTTCCAGTTCTTATGGATAAATGGGCAAATGTATTTACTCACAGGACATTTAAAGAACTGCATACAGTTAAAATAAGCAAAAGTATCCAGGCGGAGATTTGAAACTTTGGTATTAAAGGATTAATGAATAAGAAACCAAATAAACTGATGACATGGGTGCTGTTGTTTGTTTAATTATTTTATTCATTTAAAGGAGTTTGCTGATAATAATGGCAAAGTAAAGCTAAACCAGTGATCCAGTCATTCTGCTAACAAACAGGTGGTACTTATTTAAGGACGTAGATAGAAAATGCTGGCTCTCTGAGTAAAATGGTTTGTTCCAGACATTGTTAAATGAATGTTTTAGGTTAAAATTTGATTGGACAAGGTGTAGCATAAAGAAAAGCAGAACATCAAAGGACACTCAAAAGACCTCACATGCTTTGAAATAGAAGCAAAGACCAGGAAATGTGAAAGAAAACTGAAAACGACTATTATAACGGATTGAAGAGTAGCAAAAGTGGCAAAAAGTCAGCCAATAATCAGATTAACCGAAGCCAAACAGTCAGCACGAACCCACTGCGACGCCCAATTGTTGAACAAACAATGTAGGCTTAAAGGGATTATGCATTGCCAAGGAACACGCTGACTGGCCTAAGAAATGGAGCAACATCTTGTCGAGCGATAATATTTTAATATTGTCATTCCATGCACTGTGGAGCACTCTGGCTCAGGCACTATGGGGTAAAGATGCTTCTTATGCTATTTTGTTGGGCCTATTAAAAATCAAGCCAGAGATCATGGATCAGTTTGAATACATCAAAATACTCGATGGAGGAAATGACCTTAAAATTGGCACCAATTATGCTCTTCTCGAGCTAAGATGCGAAGCAGCATAGAAGAACATAAATAATCTCATGGAGCGACTTTTAAAACCTTTAACCTAGTATGTTACAATAAACATGCTCTGTTTAGGTCAAAACCAAGAGATTTAGAGGAAGTGATGAAGGCATATTTGTTCTTTGTCTTCAACAGGCAGCCGTCGTAAAGGAGTTCTGAGAAGCAAACTATTTAAGTGTTTTCAGCCAATATTGTCTTTTCCTCACTTCCACTTTGGTTTGAAAGAGATTAGGCACAAATAGTGTTAGGCACAGAACTGCATATTTGCTTTTTGGTGGAAAAAAAAAATCAAATTTGAGACCATCTGGAAGATACTAATGACTAGATTGAACAATTGGAAATCAGTCAGGTTTATTTGTATAGCACATTTCAGCAACACGGCAGATCAAAGTGCTTAAATCGTGACATAAAAATAAAAACAAAAAACCCATCAGGCATATATCATATAGTTAGCAGTTTTGCAAGCCAATAAAAAAGATGGAATACATAAATAAAAAGATATATCCGACTGGGTGAAGTGGAATAAATTTAGTCTTTGGTTCAAAACGTCAAGTTTCACCACAAGATAAGATCAAAAATCCTGCTGCCTTCATCCTGAAGGGCTTTAACTCAAGTTGCTCTTTAAGAGAGAGGGAGAGAGAGAGTGGGTTTAAGGACTGGACTGACCCAGCAGCACTGTGCTAAGGAGGCCAAGTCTCGTTTGACTTTCAGCATCTGCACAAATGTTGTGTGTTTGTCTTTTTTGGCGCGCTGGAACGCCGCTTTTCTCTACGCGTAAGCGCGATTCCTGCTGGACGCCCTGGCACCGGCGGACCTCCCCGCCCGGCTCTGTGTGAGTGCAGCTTACGGGCCGCTCTCCCGGCAAACCTAATTTACTGTCGGCTGCGGCTGCCAGCGGGTTACCGGAGCCCACCGCTGCTAAGCCCGTACGACCAATCACAGGAACATTTCACCGGCCGGGAGACTGGGGACGAGAGAGAGAGAGATTGTGTTCACACAGTGGATGTATTTATTACTGGTCCAGAATGCTGTTACTTTTATTACTGGCTTTGTTCTGGCTGAGGCTCAGTGTAATCATTTTTGGTCTCTCCTGCAGTTTCACTCTCTCTGTGGTTTCTCAATCTTCTCCCCATTTTTCTCCGTAAATTCATACAGGCGCTGGATCTTAACCTCTAGCTCGCCGCTCTTTAAGCTTCCTTTTGTCTGCAAAGGCGTTTTCAACCTTTATGATGGCAGAGGTGTTTTACACGCATCTATAATTTGTGTAAAACGAATTAATACTCTGAACAATACTCTGACTCTGAGTGTGTTGTCATGTGTCAGAAACACATAACAAGGTGCATTTTTTTTCTTATCAGGTGATATTTCATCTGTTGTCTATAAAAAAAACAAACAAGATATATGAAATATTAGAGTGTAGTTCTAGATAAGAATATCCAGATGGCCTGTTTTCCAATGTAACAAGCAGTAATTTGTACTTTTACATACATTAAAATAAAATGGAAAACTATTATTGCCTTTATGTACTGATGGGGGGAGGGGAATAATGCTTGCCAAAACCACTAAATTAAAAATTAATTAAGTAGCACGAGAAAGTGGAGGATTACAATAATTTATACTACAAATTAGTCAGCGTGTCTTCTGGCAGCGTTCCTCAGATAATAAAACACGTTGTACGTATGTAGCACTTTTTTTTTTTTTTCTAAAACCTGACAGACAGTGGAAATGTAATCTACATGTCTACCTGTAAGTCGTATTGCCTTATTTGGTCGTTCCCTCCCTGTTGGTTTCCTGTGATCCTCATTCCCCAGGGGTTCCTCTCTGACAGCCGTCTCACTTTTTGTTTCCCTGATTTTCCTTTCCGGCCCCGTCATTCTGCAGGCCGTCCCTAACTGGGCTTAATTGGATGTATTAGCTTTGAGCGCTAGCAGGAGTTCAGTGTGTTTCCAGTTAATCATGAGCAGACTTCCCAAACGGCCAACTCAGTGGGGAGAAAAAGGCTCCAGGGACCAACTCTCAGCCCCGCAGAGAGGGCTGGGAGAGTCTGAGTGCTGGTCTCTTGAGAATGCCAGCAGGAGATTTTTTTTTTCTCTCCAAAACAGTGTAGAGAGGAAGAGAGGCACACATATGTGTATTAACCGAGTTTGACTCTCTGTACAGCTGAGCACAAAGCGATCCAACTTTGCCAGTCTTACAGCTAATAATCAATGACTCTGATCCATTATTTATCAGCTCGAATTTGCAGTCATCCTGTGACATCCTGCCATGAAAGGTGGAGCGTTGCTTTATGTCTAGTCTTTGAAGGCGCTGTAATAAAAGTAGACACTTATTTTTACAGCACTCACAAACGATTTGAAAAGCCAATTAAACATACAGAGCAAAAACGGCAGATTAATCTTCTGATGCCAGACTCCAGACACATTGTTAAACGGCCTGGTGAGTTTTAGCGGCTCGCTTCAGAATTTATCCTGCCACGTGGCCTGGCTCATCCGTTTTGATGTAGCTTGCGATCGGGTGTCCACGGCACTGAAATAAACAGCAGCCCCCCATCGTCTGACTTGTCAAGGCGATTCCCCGGTGGGCATGAATCTGCGGTTCAAATATATCCCCTATAACATATATTTAAAGGCTGTTCGGGGAGCTGACAGCTACACACATTCGCAGGCTCGTTCTTATATGTCTTGCCGTCCACCATATTTGTAGACTCTCTTTCTGACTGTCTCAGAAATGAGCTTTTCTCTGCTTAAGACAGGGCCTTCTCTTCCACATGGACTTTTATAGTGCTGCGGTAAAATCAATCACTGTTTTTGGCTAGCTGAGAGAGGACAGGAAGAGCTGGCTGAAAAGAAAAGGTCAGGAGGAGAGAGAAAGGGACATGGCGGCGTAACATCGCTACGTTATTGAACCTTTAAATGCTGAAAGTGGGCTCTGGGGGAAGGAGTGGGTGAAGAAAATCAAATGGCTGTAAAGTTTTATTTTGTCACATAGTCTCTATGTGCAAACAGTATATAAGTAATTACAATTTCTCTTGAATGTCATGTTGTTTTTGATGGAAACTGTGGGGCCATTCGGAAACAGACTGGAGTGATTTGCAAAAGTATTCTCACCAATCAGCTTTTCTACAAAACTTTACATTCTTTGGGGGGGGGGATTTTTATGAGCAAAGTAGTTTATATGTTTATGGTTTTTTTTTTAAAGAATTTTACAAATAGAAATTTGAAAATTGTGATAATAATTTGTATTCTATCCCCTCTGAGTCAATATATTGTAGAATAATCTATTTCAACCAGTCTTTCAGGACATGTCTCTAGTTGTCGTTGAGGTTGAATTTACTTTTGGCCATTCGTTTTTGCAAATTATGTGAAAAAATTTTAAAACGGCGTCTTAATTTTTGCTTACAATGATGATCTGGCTTGAGCTCAAGAGAAATTCACAAGAATATGTGCAGAAGCTTGTGGCAGTACTATGTGCAAGGTTTCCCCCAGGGAACTTGATAAGTCTGGTGGTAGGGGGGACTGGGGCAGTCCATTAGCGGCTCAGTGTGTTTTTGTGTTAAAAGCTACAACACTTCTAACATGCATGAGTAGACATCATAATTTGTAAACTTATGCCCAGTTTAGTGTGTCAACTATGAACCTAGCTTAATCCGTCTTTACGGTTAGTGGTGTATAAAAAGCCCAATTTAAAATAAGCAAACTATGCTTAGCCTAGTTGGGGGACAAGCAAAGCTTGGTGGCCCGCCAGGCTTATAATACTCTGGGGGAAACCCTGTTATGTAGTTTTATGGAATATGCTGATCAAAAGCAGCATAAATCTGGCTAAATATGTTACATTACCTTTCCTTCTCTGTTGTTACCCCCATCTGACATTGCCCTCAGCCAAACCAAAAAGTAACATTTTGGTTTGGCCATTTTGTCGACATTCTGCCTAAAGCTATCGCTATCCGAAACATTTACTGCCATGTCCAATGCGTCACGCGTAACGCATTTGTTTGAAAAGTGAGATTCACTATCGATTCCCGTTCACAATTGCACTGCAATATGTGCAATCTCTTTTAAACACATTTGTGGGTTTCTACTTCCATTTTTATTTTAATTAATGCCACTTTGTGGTGAATTCCGATGTAAATGTATCTTCCCCTAACACCAGAAGCCCTTCAGTCTGCCTGCAGGCCCACTGAACGTTACTAAGCTTCATAGTCCTGCCACCATCCTTCTTTAATAATTGCCCCATCCTTGAATTACGCACGTATTAATTTTTACGCTCAGCTGAACCCTGTAATGGCGTGTGCTATAGTCGAGTGTGTTGGTAATCAGAAAGCCAAATGAGAAATCCTCGGCCGTGATGACGAAGCAGAACCACACATCAAAGTCAATGCGAACGCAATATGGCCGACCTTGAGCCAAAACGGCGACGAGCTCCTCCCGACGTCGCGGGAAAATAACGATTATGTTCACTGAACTGTGAATGCACGGCCGGCCTCATTATGATTATTGTTCCATTTGTTGCCGAGATGGCGCTCGGCGTTGATGTAATGGAGTCACTTCATAAAAGAAAAACGACACGCACGCAAGGTGACAGTCAATTGGCCAAGATGGAAGCTGTCTTTATTCCGGTTTCGCTGTGCAACGCCGCTCCCTGAATGTGTGCCCTCCCTCGTTCCTGTCAGATGTGCTGACTAAGCCGTTATGTCTTTATTGGATGTAAACTGACCTCGGGTTCACCAGGGCTCTCTAGACCTCTGACAACAACAACAGCAACACAAGGAGCTCTCCTCCGTCTCCAGGCTCAACAGTGCAGGCCTCTCTCCAAATAAACCGCGAGAGCCTGCGCCAGGAAAGAAGAAACAAGACCTTTTTTTTTTTTTTTTTTTTCAGGGGTATTGAGGGCGATGGAGAGGGAGAAGCCGCAGTTCTGTAATTAGTGAGTTTAGAGAGGGAAGGAGGGTAAATAGAGAGCGGGATGCAGGGAGCGAAGGGAAGCTTTTGAGAGGAAGAGGAGTTATTCAGTTGATTCCTTTCATTCGATGTTCCTCAGGCATCCTGATCAGCTCTGGCGGCTTAGCCTTGTCATTAACAGCTTTGGATTTAATTAGCAGTCATTAAGCCTCTGTTTTACTGGAGGAGCTCACAAATATTTAATCACTGTTTGGGTGATGTACCATGCGCAGCGTTGTTGATATGAAGGCAAAGGGGAGAAACATTTTATTCGTTTAACGCTTTTATCGGTGCGCTGCATCCGTAACAGATACGGCCTGAACATTTAGACTTACACCAGGATTTCACGTTTACCGACTTTCTTCTTCTTTCCTAAGAAATTTGACACTGAACAAATTAATAAAGTACGTAATGGTAAAAATATACCATTGTTATTGGAGCTGCTTCACAAAGCAGGGGCAGAGCTCATAAAGCAATCAAATTAAACCAATGCAAAGGCCCCCAGGCCAGCGATGATACATAGTTAGTTTTTACAGATAACCTAACTTGTATTCCTGTTGCAAGTTTGAAAACCAGTGGGACTTGCTATACAAACAGAGGTGACTCTTTAATGGAAGAAAAATTAAGCAAGAACTTGCAATGCAAGAAGAGGAACACAGCAAGGGGCGGGAACAAATGGGAACTGGGTTTCTGAAGTTAACAAAAGGATCCAGCAAGGAGTGACTGAAGGAGAGTAACTGTTAAATAGTGGGACATTGATTGCTGGAACAATGGACTGGTACTAATTAGGAAACAAGGTGCAGCTGTGAGGAGAGAGCAGAATGCAAGCTGAGGGAGAGAGAGGAAGAGATGGCACAGAGGGGCAAAGATGAGTAAACAAATAGGGGGAAAAAGAATAACTAAACACAAGGAATGAAAATAACCTGAAATAACTATGAACAGATTGATGTAATCAAAACACAAAGCACAAATTATCAAAAACTGTGAACTCAGGCAAAGACAAAAACGACCCAAAATCCTAACCAGACCCAATCAGTCAAAAATCAAAACGATACTCTGAGTTTTTTTGCATCTAAACTGCAAAGGAGCATGTCATAAATACATGTGCAGATTGCTGTGTGCCACTGATTTAACGTCAAACGAGAAGACAGAAAAGCTTTTTGTAATGTTCAAATCTCTTATTACCTGTACACAGCTGACATATGAAATGTTAGGGTTAGAATTGATGAGACATTTTTTCAATTTTTCAAGTTGTTTTTTTTTATGACTTACTACTGTGAGGCTGTTTGTTCCTGCGTTCACACTTTGTGAGCCTTGTGAAAATTATTGACATGTTGATGTAGCTGTCAGAAGCACAAACTGCATTTGAACATTTATTTTTACCATAAAGAGTCTATATTTAAATGCTGTGGCTGAAATACAGTTAAACCTACTGAATGAGTCAGCGAATTCATCTGACCTTACCAAAGTATTAATGTTCACTTTGTTTGATTTATTCAGTAAATCCTGGAGAGTTACTTACATTAAAGTCAAGACAAACACATCCCATTTAGGGAGTTAATTGCTGGCTCATTTTTTATTTATGTTAAACACAGTATTTAACTGTACTGTTGTGACAGAGAGAGAGACAAGCAACTTTGGTTTAAAACAAAAAAGAAAAAAAAACATTCTCTCCATTAAAAGACTTTTTTGCTGGTCTGACGCATTATTTCATTTTTTAAATCTAATTTTTGATTAGCTATATTAGGAAAATATAAATGTTTCACTTTTAAATGGGGAGAACATGTAGTTTGTCTTCCCCTTTGTTAATCTTTATCATTTCTCCACTCGTCTTTCTAGGCTTTGCTTGGAGGCCAGGGACCCCTACTGCGGCTGGGACTTCAGGCAGCGCAAATGCACAACGCTGGAGGAAAGCTCCAACATGAGCCAGTGGAAACAGAACATCACCGTTTGTCCGGTAAGACCTCGCTCCCTCGCTTGCTCGCTCGCTCGCTTGCTGCGTTTACTGCACGCATCCATTGGGCTTTCTGTCGTTCGGCCCAAAACTCAGCAGATTGTTTATCTCTGCACACGTCAGCGTTTACATCACTGCGTCTGTCTTCTGTTCAAATACCAATAAACAGTGGCGACCCCGAGCCTCTAGACGCCAGGAAGCCGCCATGTGTTGAGCACATGAACAGTTGGATTATGAGGTTTTCCTAAGCCTTTTGAAACTTTCTCCTCTTGTCATCCTTCTATGTGGGAGCTTAGTTTACTCTGCCCAATGAACTGTGCTTATGAACTGGACTCACATTGTTTTTCTTTGCAATTAGTTAGTATCTGTTTCTTGGCTATTGTGTGATTTCATATCAAGGAGATAAACAAAAAATTCTAAAACAGAAAAATTAAAATTTTTCATGATTGGAGGCGTAAATGCACTGCAAAAAACACCAAACCTTACCAAGTAATTTTAGTCTTGTTTCTAATGGAATTATCTTATTACACTTGAAATAAGTAAAAACTAACATAGAAGTATCTTTTCAGTAAGGAGCTCGTTTTAAATAAATATTAATATTGGTGAAAAAGTATTTGTTCTGTTGGCAAATAAATTTACTTATTACAAGACAATTTGCCCATGTTATAGGTGAAATAATCTGCTAGTGGGACAAATACTTTTTCACCATGATTAAGGAATTATTATTCAAAACAAAGTCTATATCTTGCTGATAAGTTACTTTTACGTTAGTTTTGTCTTAATTCAAGTTTACTAAGATATTTGCATTAGAAATTAGACAACAGTACTTGGTAAGATTGTATGTTTTTGGCAGTGTGTGCAGTGATAAAACTAAGATATTCTTTATGATTGTAAAGTCTGAATGTTCCAAAAAGAGAAAAAAAGGTTTTGAGATTCTTTAGGACCGCTTTAGATGATCAATTTTACAAATTTAAAATTGAAACAATATCAAATAAGCAAGTTTTCCATCAGTAGCTTGAGTGAAGTAAATTGTAAAACCTGTGTTGCTTTTTCATTCCTCGAACAGTCACTGATGACAGAGACTGCGTCAGTGACTCTCTGTGAAAACGATGCATGTCTTCCAGCTGCGGAACCAGACCGTAGATGGCGGCTTCGGGTCCTGGACTCCGTGGCACCCCTGCAGCAACGACGATGCGCTGGACGGCGTGAGCTCCTGTTTGTGTCGCTCCAGGTCATGCGACAGCCCCGCCCCTCGGTGCGGGGGCAAAACCTGTGAAGGGCCAACCATTGAAGTCTCAAACTGCTCCAGGTCAGAAGAAAAAAATGTGTTTATTTCAGTCGTAATATAATCTGTGCTGAGTTTTAAACTAGGACATCTCCAAAGTTATATCCACTTAAAATGGCTTAAAGTCACACACACGCATTTCAAATTAAATGCACACAATTAGAAACTCATTCCTTGGCGTCATAAAGGAGATTTGCCCTGCTTAAACATTAAGATTGGCTCCTGACTGTTGAAGTGAGCGTGGACATTAGAAGATTGTAGCAAGTCGTGAGTCTGGTAAGGGAATAAGAGTTTTTAGAGGCATTTCAAATCAGTCATTCCACTATACGTGAAGTAATTTACAGGTGGAGGACATGCAAAGCAACTTCCCACATGTTTAAGTCTGGCTTTCCTGGCACGTTTAGCCCAAAATCACACTGTAAGGTGCTAAAAGAAGGAAGTGCCTTAAATGTTGATGTGTGTTTATCGCTCTTTAACCTTGTTGTAGAACTATAAGAATTTAGACAACAGGTCCCAAGTGTTTATTTGTCTTTAGAAAGGCATGTTTTCTGTCAACAAGTAAGAAAGAAAGCCATGCACCGTACTGCAAAGGTTGAAATAATTCCAAAAATCCTTATTTTAACAGCAGGGGAAATGTGGTTGTGTTATCCTAAGTGGTCGATTAATATATTTAACAATTACAATGATGTTTATCCACTAATTTTGGTCTGTACATTCAAGTGTGAATATTCTAAAAGAATTCATATATCTACCAGCTTCTGCAGAAATAAAGGAGTAGATCCAGTTAAAGTCAGTCTGTAGGACTTTCAAACAATAACCAGAAACAGATGTTAACACTTATCCTTTTACGAAATAAAGTTTTAGATGTTGAAACTGCTGTCAAACTGTTGTAGAAACATTTCATTTTAAAATGTTCCAGATTGTTTGCTGTGTTATTGATCCTGTTTTAATGGTGGCTTTAAGCCAACATTCCTTTTACCAGGAATCCCCAAGCTGTTGTCCAGACAGTAAACCCTCTGTGAATAACCAGCCAATCTCTGAACTGCTCTTTTATCCAACCACTTACAAACATTTAACATATTTTGCAAACAGCTCAATTAATTGATTATAACACAAAAAATGGGCTTAACCTAATATTTTCAGCCTATTTCCTGCAACTAGAGTCTATGAGCATAAGAATGATGAGGGACAGTGAGCAACACATACACTATAAACCTTGCTGGGTTGATTTCCACACAGTTTGAGTTATTCTACTAACCTAGTATCTGGTTATAAATGGACAAATCCTCCAGTGGATTGATTTAGTGCAGCAGTGTTGGCTTCATGGCTTGACCCAGCATACTGAGTTAGGTTTTCAACACAAAACATGTGTTAAAGTGACATCAAGACCAGCAAAGTGCAGGTTGAAAAGACACGACCTATTACCTAGATTGCTAACAGTTTGGTTAGAATGAACATTATTTATCTTGAATCATTAAGGAAAATGAAAACCTTGCAATGTCTATTAACACTTTACCGATAAACATCTGAATCTGCATATTAGAATTTAACTTCAGTACAGAAAACTGTATGAAATATAACTGGGTGATAAAGGCGTTATTGTTGCCTCTTGTTGGAGCTGGTGTGTGTGTGTGGTATTATAAGTTGGGGGCGTTCCAGTTGCAAATTGGGAAACCAGTGGGATTTGCTCATTAAGAGGCGCTACATACTGTGAAGAACACACATAGCAATGTATTTCTCTTTGCGTTGTAAAAACATTCATACATAGAAGTTCTACAGTATAATTTGCATGACTGATTTCACGGGATGTAAACTGAGCTAGTACATATTTCATACTACTTTGACCATGTTGTGTCTGTGAGCAGCCATATTGGAAGTTGACCTTGGGGGGGGGGTGGAGGACACGACATTTTCCTTCAAATTTCAACTTTTGGCAGCATTGTTGTTGATTTTCCAACTGCAAACTCAGAAAATGAGACTTCAGAGTAGAAACAGAGTGCAGATTACAGCCCATTTTTGAATAGCTAGTAGGCTGCTAACATGTGCTAACTAAGGTAAAAGAAAGGTACGTGCGCTAAAAATTACTGACACAAGATATACATCTTACCATTTTTATTTTATTACACAGAGGTTCAGTAGAATGTGGTTGTTGCGTGTATAATTTAAAATGGCCGACTGTGAAGATTTGATGAGCCCTCTTCTTGTCTTGTCTCAAATCCAAACAAACTGGATTCGGTGCTTGATTAAGATCACAAAACTATGATTACAGATTGTTTCACTGGCATCACACCATAATTGTAGCATTGATTTTGATGACAGGAGGTTCTAGTTTGTTATCTAGAAATTTTAGGTGACATAAAGTTTCCCCCTGAGAAATTCCTCACTTCCTTTGTCTTCAGCAGAATGGGCCAATCACAGAACAGAGACAAAGAGTTAAAGCCCTTTCATCCCTCTGGATAGCTATGGCAGATTTAATCCTTGGTATGGAAATTAAATTGTGCTTTTGTAGAGAGTGGCAATTAAATCATGAGGAGAGCTTCACAGGAACAAAGCACTTAAGCAAATTGAGTGAATGTTTCCTAGTCAGAATGAGCTTGTTTCCTTTTTCTTTTTGTGTTTCTGTTCGCAGAAGTTCAGAATTAGAGCAGCGAGTTAAAAGGCAGAGCTGAAAAGTTATTTTTGTATTCTCTAATTTAGTATCGTATTAACGCCTTGCGAGAAAACAATGTTAAGTCATTAGTAGAAAAATTAGGTTTCTGGATAAAAGCGGCCCCCAGAGGTTGCTAACGTCTGCCTGTGTGTCTGTTGCCATAGAAATGGAGGCTGGACACCGTGGTCGTCGTGGGGACAGTGCAGCACAACCTGCGGCACTGGCTTTGAGCTGCGCCAGCGCTCGTGTAACAACCCGTCACCCCGGCACGGTGGACGCGTGTGCGTGGGGCCCACCAGGGATGAACGGTAAAATAATCACTTTTAAATAAACGTTTTGCATCAATTCCCTTAGAAAACCACATTTAAAGTCTAATATTTAAACATAAGCATAAACAAAAAAAGTTTGATACATGTTGTTTAATTCATAGAAGGTGCTTTAACCCTACTTAGGATGTTACATTTTTTTATCCAATTGATACCTAATTGCAATTATGCTTTGTGGATCCTAATGTCCACAAAGTACGGTCATATTTTGCAACTGGACTTTATCATATTTAGGGATTTTTCCATATTGTGTTTAAATTACGTAGTTGTGCATCATATGAAACAACAGTTTAATTTTAACCTTAATTAGAAAAAACTCAACCTTTTCTTGAAACAGTTCATATCAAAGAGATTTTTCCGAGACCATTTTCACCTCCATTGCCTGTGTTTGTGCTAAACTCATCCAAAAGATGTTTTTATACAAACTTCCTGAACGTGCGGTTGCAGGTTGGAAGACAGACTAGGGTTGAATGGTAAAAGAAAGGTACTTGAATTATGTCATGTTGTTTTAAAATATGTTGGCAGGTAATTTAATGCCTAACCAGCTGTTGATCTAACTTTGCCGTCAAGAACGATCGAAACTAACTGATATTTTCCGGTGACGTTTTGCGATTTTCAGCCACATTCGGCAAGCTGAACACCTCCCACCACTGTCTTCTCAACAGGTTCTGCAATGAGGGTGTGTCGTGTCCTCAGCCCATCTTTTGGACGCCGTGGGCCTCGTGGACCAAGTGCAGCACAGAGTGTGGTGGAGGCGTCCATTCCAGGGTCAGGTCCTGTGAGAATGGCAACACCTGTCCAGGATGTGCGCTGGTAGGGAAAACACACACTCACAAAACACACTCTGACCCAGAAATCAGAACTGGTGGGTGTAAAAAAATTTAATTAAATTAAACTGATGCAAAAGGGTTAGACATGAGTTTGGTATTTATTTATTTTTTTATCTAGCAAGGGGAAAAAAAACATTATCAAGATATTAAAAAGCAAACGAAACAGATGAACGTAACTATGACTCTTACACAAGAAAAAGTCACAACTACAAATGTTTATATTAACAAATTCAGTACATAGTTTGCTTCTTGTGCACATTGACAGAGAAGAATGTAGTGAATTATCCAATCCTGACGTCCTGAATAGCTGAGAGCACCATGAATAATGTTACATTATGTTAAAGTAACTTTATTTCTAATAAACATTAGTGACGTTAGTGTACAAAAAAAAAAGAAAGAAAGAACATTCATGCCCACATTTGAAGGTTCTCGTTTTTTAAGAGATAGTTTTAATCTTCTTCACTGGACCACATAGTTTATTAATTATGACAGATTTAGGAAATCTTTTTAGAAGGAAATTCTGACTAAAATCAGAAAATTATTCTTCAAAAAGAAAAAAAAAATCAAATCAAACATAAAATTAAATGAACTTTATCTCACACTCTACAGCTCCAAGTGAATATGGTGAATGTAAATTATTTGACGTTTATTAAATAAGAGACACTACTTTTGAAACTAGTTTAGGTTGTTTTAACATTAGAAAAGAATCTTTTCACGTCCAAAAAACCTTCGGCTAACGAAGCTTCTTCTAGACGTAAATAAGCCACAATGGATAGCAAAACGTCTGGAAAACAACCAACACATAGTTTTAAGATACACGCCTCTGACCAGCTGTCAAACATAGTTCTGGTGATGGTGATAATTTGAGCTAAAACTGGCTTAAGAAAAACCGCAAGTTTGTGGTCTGAATGTTGAATCAGCGACAGAAAAGGCAAAATTTTTTTATCTAAGCCAACAGAAAATGTATGTCCCATGATGTAAAAGACAGCTAAAGTCACACTAAATTTATACTTTTTATGTGAGCAGGATACAGAATTTCTTTCTGTCCCAATTTAATCCAATTTAGGAAATGCTAGTGTAAAACAAATAACTACTTTTCTGCTTTTCATCTATGAATTAAGCTTGTCTGTAAATTTCCACTGTGTCCTTTAGGAGTACAAGGCCTGCAACCTGGAGGCATGTCCAGAGGTGAAGAGGAACACTCCTTGGACGCCCTGGATGCCGGTCAACGTGACCCAGGGCGGAGCCCGTCAGGAGCAGAGGATGCGCTACATGTGCAGGGCCCACCTGGCCGACCCCCACGAGCTACAGATCGGACGGAGGAAGGTGGAGACGCGCTTCTGTCCAAATGACGGGACGGTGGTCTGCGATACGGATAGTAAGTGGCAGACGCAAGTACAGCTCTGCGTTCACAGCCGCCATAAGGCAACTCTGTCTCCTCGAGATGTCGGATTGCTCATCTTACTTTTCTTTTCGCAGGTTTAACGGCTCGCTTATAGATCACAGTGATAGCGGAGCGCTAGATTCTGAGGTACTGCAAAAGATAAGGACTATTACTGCACCCACTCGGTGTCCAGAGAACATGAAGAGATAAGAAGCAGCCCATATTTGTATTCACAGAGTCACACTGGAGTTTTAAATTTCGCCGTGTTTCATATTTGCAGCAGTTTTCTGCCATGTAAACCAGACGCGGCATTCGAGGAGCCGGACTGAATACATTTGTCCTAATATTGGATTTTATTTTGATGCAGCTGTGATCGATGGTGCGTTGCCTGGCTTTCTGCTGCCCATTGACATTTCCATAATTCTTTTCCCCAAGCAGTAGATAACATCAGTGTCATGAATTAATATCTTTTTCACTGAAGGAATTTTGATGCCTACGGTTTTGGGCTATTTTTCGTGCTGCGGCGCGTTTTGTGGCTAATCTTCAGGTTTGTGCACACCTTGAGCTGCCGATCCATGCCAATTATACAACAGCAGACTTTCTCTCTCTGCGGGTTATTGTTTGACAATGTAGATCCTTAATATTAGCATATTATAATGCTAATATTTCTAAAATGCTTCCAGCGTTTTAGAAACCCAACATGTTCAGACACATTGCTAAAGCTCAAAGGGATAAGACAGAAAACATTTGATGTTCTTCATTCGGCCTTCCTGTTATCTGCTGAACCTGGACTCCTTTTAAACAGCTTCTTACATATTTGTGCTTCCTGACCTCACTAATAATGGAAGTATCAGTCCTCTTAAATAAAAAGCCGGTTCTACACCAAGGAGTGTTGTTAAGATGTGAGCTGGTAGCGCTTATGTTGTGTGTTGATTGTTTTGGAAATAGACAGGCCTTTTGAGTTTTAAACCAGAATGGGAAAGAGGCTTGTTAAGCTGAAATTTGGCTTATTCAAAAATTTTAAACCTGACAGAATGATGAAAAACCCGACTTTAAATGAATGGTTTTAATATACCATTGTCAATTTAAACTTAATATTTCACTATTAAAAATCCCTGTTTTAATCCCCAGCTTCCTGAAATATGCACTTCCTTCGTCCGTCACGGCGCCTCTAAGTGACGCAGTTGCAAAGGGTTAATAGTTTGAGTCATGCAGAACTGATCTGAGCGTTTCCATAGCAACGATCAGAAGCAAGACATTCCCCCAGTTATGAGCTCTTCTATGACACAGGTCTATGATGTCATAGATCAAAGAACATCTGAGGTTATGAACGCTTGCATCTCAAAACATCAGGTAGTCTGCAAGCAGCTCTTTGACTTTTCAGCACGGTGTTTTAGAATGGAGCAGGTTGTAGCAACCATGTTTTTCCCCCTAACTTTTGGCGCTGGGTATTTAATCACCACAGGAGTGAGGAAAGTCTTTAACAGACTTCTCCCTGATATCAAATTTGAGATGAGTAGATCCGAGGATGACTGCTCTGAATATGATGAATTTGACGCGTATCTTTTCAACCCTGCCCCGACAGAGCAAATCTCCCCGGCTGGGGAGGTTTGCTCTGTAGAAACTTCCCCGGCTGGGGAAGTTTCAGACCATCATGTGAGTGTTCAGGCCCAACGCCAAAGGAACAATTGCTGCAATTTTCCTGATGAAGAAACTAGTTCTGGAAGTTTGAGTTTGAGTACAAGGGACTATAAAAACCTCACACGTGCCCTGACAAAAGCGACATTGGAGGACTGGACCGAGGAAGAGAATTCTGTCCAAGGGGACGATTTGGCCAATCTTCCAAAAGAGCAAACTTCCCCGGCTGAGGAAGTTTGCTCTTTTGGAAGTTTGAGTTTTCATACTGCAAAATCTGACAACTCAACTTCGGCTACGACAAAAGCAGCAATCACAGACCGGACTCCTGACAAGAAGCCTCTTCTAACTGAAGATTTTCAAGAACTATGCAAACTTGCCAAACTTTCCAATGTACAGAGGCCAGTCTTACCCGGATGCAAAATTTGCAATGAAGAGGCAAGACGTCACGCTGGAAGGAGGAGTCACTGGCACAGAGGACGCGATAGAAAGTCTTGTTGTCGATTATCTTGCCTGACAGCACATTAAATCTATTGCTCCTCCTGATTAGCATAGCAGAAGATTGGCCAAATTGTCCCCCAGGACAGATCGCTCTTTATGGGTCCACTTGGCATAGCAGAGATCTTGGTCTCTGCTACGTCTTGGGTTTGAATCCCGGCTGGGTTCTTTATGCATTTGCATGTTCTCCATGATTAGTGGGTTCTCTCCGGGTGCTCCGGCTTCCTCCCACAGTACAAAAAGATTTTGTGTTGTTTTTTTCCCCGAGTTTTGTCATTGGATATTTGATCACCTAAGGAATGAGGAACGTTCCTTAGGTGAACAAACTACTTTCTGGTAGCAATTTAGAAAAAAGTAGTTCTCAGGACGAGTGCACATGCTCCCGCTATGATCTTTTCAATGTTTTTCTTTTTGGTGCTTTTCTTTTCGATGCTTCCCCAGCTGGGGAAGTTTGCTGTTGAAAGGCTACAGTTGAGTCTGAATACTCAACTTTGATGAAAACGACATTAGAAGACGCCTGAAGAGACCACTGTCCAAAGTAACAATTTTTCCAATCTTCGCAAAGAACAAATATGGATTCAGGAATATGGATATGGATGGATATGTTAATGAACAACCACCCGAAGCAGCTCGGGTGTTTGCTGAAGCAAAAACTCGGGCGTGGGAGGAGTTTGGGAGGAGTTTGCAGGAGAAAGACATCCACACAACTTTGAGGTGATTCTGGTCCACCATCCGGCATCTCAGGGAGGGAGAAGCAGTGCAGCACCAACACTGTTGATAGTGTTGGTGCTGCATCTTGTTGCAAACCTTGAAGGATCATAGCTTCCTCCTGTCTGCTCTGTCCCTTTGCTTCACTGTTGCGTCTCGGTCCAGTCTGTTGTCCAGATGAACACCCAGGTGTTTATATTATTCAACAACCTGCACTGTCTCTGGTCTACTTATCAGTGGATCTCAAATTTTTTGGAATTAAAAACACACAGAAGAGACGAATTCATGAAGCTATTTGTGTGGAAACCAGAAAGAAAACTCACAGAGAAATCTTATACTTTGCATAGCGCTTCTCTAGCAAACAGCATCTCTCTCCACTGACACATACTTTCCACATTTAAATGAGGTACTCTCCATGATTTTTAGGGAAAATTCTGCCTTTATTCATGCGTAAATTACAGCTGTAGAAAATTAGTTTGCATTCTAAAAGACCATAATCATTTGCATCTGTATGTATCCAGGGCGTTTGTGTTACTTTCTGATGCACAAATTAAGCAAATGCCACTTGCAAAACGTTGCAAAAAAGAAAAAGAAAAAGCACCGCTATGTGAATTCCCCTTCGAAACGCGGTCAGGGTAGCACCGGGGTCTGACTTCAAATTGTCCGCCTATTTGTTGCAGCTGTTTTCATTTGCTAATATTCCAAAACACGCCCTAAAAATGACATCATTATGGTGAGTAGTGAAGATTAATTTTATAGTTTACGGGAATTAAAATTTGAATTAGTGATAAACCTGTGAGTGACCTGGAGCAGCTGTCATTCAGAGAGCAGAAGTCGACCTTTAGAGCTTTAAGCTAAAGGTGGCAGGAGCCTGATAAATAACCCCGCCGCAGAAAAACGATGCAATCGTGGAAGAGCAAAGAGCAAAACAACTTTGCAGAAACATGCTGCAGCATCCATGTTGTATTTCTCCTGAGTATCACAATAATAATCTGCTAAATGTATTTGTTGCTTCCGGAGTAAAGCAGAATGAAAATATCCAGTTTTATAAGAAGAATTATCAAATAAATCAAATTAAGCGTCAATAACGGGAAAATGGTTGATAATTCAAATAAATGAAAACTTTCTTTATTTGAAATAAAAAAAAAATTCCAGTTTAATCAAAGTGGACATAATAAGGCCAGTTTTTGGTTATTTAACTTTGCTTTTAGTTAAAAGTTATTTTCCAACAATTTACTGGTGTTAAAGACTTGATGTACTTTTTCTTACAAAGCCACAATTAAATATCATGCAGTCAATGAATAGCAGTTCTTTGTAAGCTTATTACTAAGTTTTCAAAGGATTCCAGCTGAACTGGATCCCACTCACCCTGTGCTGCTGCCGCTCAATTTTTAATTTTATTTAACCTTTATTTTACCAAGATAAAATCCCACTGAGATAAAAAAAAAAACAACTCCTTTTCAATTGACAGGGAGCTGTGCACTCAGTGCAGATTCTGTTTAAGTCTTTCAACATTGGTTTTCTTTTTACCACTCTTTCTGATGCCTTACAGTTGGTCTACCACAGAGGCCTTTTGGCTGATTATTGCTTTCCTTGCCTGACTTTTCAGTTTAGGTCGACGACCATGTCTTGGTATTTTCCAGACTATAAGTCACTCTGGAGGATAAGTCGAATTAGTCAAATAATGTGATATCAGTTGGAGAAAAAGAAACATAATGATTCACTTGGATATAAGTTGCATTTATTTAGAAGTTGTCAGACGTGATGGAGATCTTGTCCATGTTAATGATATGATCCGGTGACACTTTGTGTTCAACAAACCTATGGAAACTTTTGACTGTATTGGACGTCTGCTGGCAGTTTCTGACACACCAGCGTCCATGTTCTAAAATCGGGGGGTCGGGAATGACCCGCTCCTCCGGTGAAGCGCGCAGTGGGGCAGAGCGGAGACGCATGCAGTAAATATGTGGTGACAGAGAGGCTGTTGCGTAGCATAAAGAGCTAACACCAAGAAGACCCTGCTGCAACTTCAATTATATTTATCTCCTTGGCAACTACCAGGGCGTGGAGACGTAGCGGAACTGTTTACAATTACCACCAGCTGTTCCAGGTGTTTCAAAAGGTAGCACCGACAGATAGAGACAGCTATCGAGATGCACTACAGTAGGAATGTCTGACAACGTAGCAGATTGTCAGAACACGGGCAGCGTGTTTTTTTTGTACTGAATGTGGGCTTGTTCCTCGAGTTTTGGCCATCTAGCTTTCAGCCCGCAGTTAGCTTACCTCGCTGCTGCAGATTGTAATGTTTGTGTCATGTATGTCTCTATGAATTATGGAAAAAAAGAAGACGTATATAAGTCGCTCCTGACTACAAGTCACAGTACCAACCAAAGTATGAAAAAAAAAAATGTGACTCTTGCCTTGCGGGAAAAAAGTCAGAGTTTGAATCCTGGCCTGGAGTCTTTCCGCATGGAAAGTCCAAAAACATGCCAGAAAGGTTAATTGGTCCTTCTAAATTTTCCCTTAGGTAAGAGTGTGTGTCGGGGTGTGTGTGGGTGTGGGTGTGTGCATGGTAATATTACGGTGAGAAGCAAGCATGTAAAGATTTCTCGCAGCAGATCTATCCTCCCACCCCATCAGACTCGTTAGCTCCACTACACGCTGTTAGTGACGGGCTCCCAGTCCGGTACTAAACACACCCACTGACACACAGGGAGTCGCACACAGCAGCAGACTGATGTTTGCCACTGGTGGCCTTTTCACACAGCCCTCTCCTACATTGATTACCTGTCTCCCCCTGTCAGCTTCCCGCGGATCGGCTGCATCGACTTTAACAAACTGATGAAACACCGACAGCAGGGAACTGTGGGGTGCAAAAGATACAGACCTTAAGGAGAGAGACGACGAGAAATGCCTCTTGGTCTCGTCCTGTTCGATTTGCATGCTTCCTATCGCTGTTCGTTGGTTTAAATCCTGAATATACCAGCTGTGGTTATGATTCTTCACCTTGAATCAAACTTGGGTACTTTTGTTTGCTTTTTTTTTTAACCTCTCCATCTGCAGGCCTGGTGGAAGAGTTGCTAAAAACGCCAGTGGTGAGAACGGCAGGGACGAGCTGGTCGTCGTGGGAGACCTGGTCCAGCTGCTCTCAGAGTTGTGCCAAAGGTTACCGCACCCGTCGGCGGACGTGTTCCGGGCCGGAGGGGAAGAGCGCCCCCGTGGCATGCCGTGGCTCCCCTGTGGAATACCAGGACTGTAATGTGCAGGCGTGTCCCGGTGAGTGAGTCCAACTCGGCTACCTTCACAGTCACGGAGAAAGAGTCTCAAAACAAACAGGTTGCTCAGATCAGAATTTCTTTTAGATAAACATGCGTTTAGTTTTATTACTGTACTTGAAAGTCAGCTAGAATATTCGTCAGTTCATTATTCACATTGCAGTACCTCTTGTCACATCATCTCTGAATTGCCCTCTTTGCAGTCCTGCTGGTTACTCTTTGCAGTATGTGTGAGATATTTCAGGTATTTCAGGATGACTATCTACTTTGGGAAAGACCAACTCCCCTTGGTACGGACATAAGAGCTATAAAACACATTGAGTGCACATAGAAACCCCCCCAAAGCCCAATAAGGTCCTGTTATAAAAAAAAAAAAATACTGTTATTGCACTTTGTGAATTATAGACTGAACTGCACTTGTTTCCTGTGAAATGTGCTGAAGGGTTGACTCCTAAAAGAGTTCAACAAAACCTGTTATTTTAGAGGGGACTTGGAAAAGTATTCATGACTCTTAATGTTTTTCACACTACAACCAAAACCTCGGAGATTTCAGTTGTATTTTTATGGTATATGTCAACTAAGATCTAGTGTCCGATTTTGAAATGGAAGGGAAATGATGCACGGTTTTCAGATTTTTTTCACAAATACAAATGCATGTCTCTGTGCAGATCAAAATACCCAGCATATGCTGAGTGGATGCCTACTACGAACAATGATTTTTAAGTGTCTCAATTTAATTTAGCTCTTGACTTTGACTAGACCATTCTAACACATGATTATGATTTAATCTGAACTAGGGCTGTTGTAAACGAATATTTTAGTAATCGAGTAATCTATCGATTATTCGGGTAATCGGATAAAAAAAAAGATAAAATAAAACATTGGTAAATCTAACATAACAGCAGTGTTACTATCGCATATCAACATCAGTCCAATTTTTCACATTTGAGCTTCTCTAACAG
>CAEGAE010092969.1:0-31791 GCA_903067095.1 Girardinus metallicus | reverse complement strand
TAATAATAATAATAATAATAATAATAATAATAATAATAATAATAATAATAATAATAATAATAATAATAATAATTTTAAAAGAAGTAACTTCCGGATTGGTAGCCAATCAGAGCAGACTCTTTTTTTCGACACTATGTATGAAATCTAAAAGGGGCGGGGCTTGGGTGAACATTCCTGCTTTCTGATTGGTCATGTGGCCCGTCTCGTCGGGATACAACGCAGAGGAGGGAGGCGGGTTTGTTCGTTAAAAAAGAGAAAACGACCACACGTCATGTGACCACTCCTGACTCCCAGCCCCATCATTTGAGGAATAACGGCCTCCATATATCCTATTTGTCTAAACAACAAATTCCTCCTTTCAGCAGCGCTTATTATCGGAAGGGGGGAAAATAAGAACCATAGGATGCAATTTAAAGGAACAGGAGGATTATAGCATTATTCTTGGATTGTAAACGGGAGGTAAGGCGTTTTAAATCAATGCATTTTCATTCATTAGACACCTAGCTTACAGGGAGGGCGGAAGGAAAAACAGTTTGATGAGATGAAGCGGATTGTGGCTGCTGCGTGAAAACCCTGGAGATGTGTAGGCAGTTTACTGCTGGAGCTGCGCTTCGTCCGGATGATGAGGATGAAGAAGAAGAAGAAGCATGAGCAGCATCAGCAGCATCACCGAGGCACCGTGACTCACACAGGCTGAAGGACGCTCCTGTATCCGCTGTGATCACGATGCACCGCGTCCTGCTGCTGCATCACCGCCACCCGCTGAAATTTTTGACATTTTACATCATTATGGCAAAAAAAATCATCGTAAATCAGGACGTTTTGTGACGGATTAAGCTGTTTATCTATCGGGGATGAATGTGTCCTTCATACTTGAATTACATATGCACAGTCAACGATGGTTACTAACAGTAAAATAATGTAAGAGGGATTTATTATCACCAAGTTTATCAGTCATCTCTGATAAATATAGTGTAATAATGTAATATAGTGGATTCCATACATACCTATTCTGGTTTATGTGCATTTTAAGCATCCGGTCAAGGCCTTACATCCAGCTAAACATAGCTGTAATGTCCACAAAATGTATCTCTACTTCTGCAAATTTGGGCAGAGAATCCAAAAATTGTACCCAAGTAAGAGCAGTACTACTTCAACAACAACATATTTTTACTAAAGTACAAAGTAGCCATTCAAGAAGTTACTCTAAGAGTAAAAAAAATATTTGGTAAAAAGTCTACTCATGTGCTGAGTAGCTGATCAAATTATCAGTCATTTAATATTTAAAAATATGTAAATACATAATCAGACAGACCAACATATAAAGTTAAGTGGAAATGTTGGTATTTTAAGGACCAAAGTGGCAATAATTCATATAAGTAGCAAAAATAACAAAATCTGATTTGGAAAATGTTCCCAGATCAGTTTCTTTCTGTATAAAATTTATGAAACTTTAAGAAAAACTGCAGGTGTGTGTCTGTGACTGGTGAATTTTTGAATAAAACATCTTTGTTTTTCATTCAGTGGGTAGAAAATCCAGAAATTTTACTAAAGTAAGAGAAGAAATACTTCATACTAAAATTAATTTAAGTAAAAATATAAAGTAAAGTGTTGTAAAAAAATACTTTTAAAAGTATTTCCAAAATGTTACTCATGTAAATGTAATTGAATAAATATGACTAGTTACAACCAACTCTGTATTTCTGTATATTCAAACAGAAATAAAGCTAAGTGTTGGATGGACGCTTTCAGTCAGTTTAGTGCCATTTTCTCTTTTTTTTCTTTTCTCTTTTGCAGTCAAATCATTGCAATAATTAAAATTTTGATGGACAGGAAAGAAGCTGTGGCCTCTCTCGTCCTGGTGGTGTTAACGCAGCTCTTCTTCTACAGTTTTAGTTCTGACGGCCGCTCAGATTGAGGTTTCCGCATCTGTTTGGAAAGTGGAGGAAAACACTGAACAGTGATCATGGCTGGTAAGCCTTACCACCTTTGAGTCACTCAGATACACAAAGCATTTCCAATTTATTTAAAAAAAAACATGCTTTTACATGTTTTTTAATGATTCATTCTTACTTTTCCTGTGTTTGCCAGAAAACAACTTCCCTCCCTTGCCAAGATTCATCCCCCTAAAGCCATGTTTTTACCAGGACTTCAATGAAATCCCAGAACTTCGGCGCTCCATGTGCAAGAGGCTCTACTACCTCTGGATCTGTGAGTGAACCTGCATGGGAAGAATAGTGAATATTTTTGCTCTCTGTTGTTTACAAAAGCATCAGTTTGCCTCCCTTCAGGTCAGTCACACTTCTAAATCGTATCATGGTTGTTTCCTCATGCCATGTCATGTTGTTTACAAAAAATTACATTGATATATAAATAATAACAACTTAAATGATTAAATAGGCTAAGTGACACATTTTTCTGTTGCTTTACTATTTTGACTAAGAAGATAAAATGATTAAAATGACAATTGGCATTTATCTTAAAAATACTGCATTTAGGCAAAATGGTACATATCCCTGTTTTTGTTGTTGAAACTTTTGATTTTGGTTATCTTTATAAACAATTATATATTAATTATTAATCAATTATGCATGGTTTTGTAAAGTGTCCCAAAAAAGTATTTCCATGTGCAGCTTTCCACATTAAAACCACAAAGTGCAATGTAATTTTTGTTTTATTTTATCTGATAAACCAACACAGTAGACATAAATACAACCCTTGATACAATACGATTTACAATACAATTTTATTTATAAGGCACTCTAAAACAACACAGTTGGCCAAAGCACTAAAACAAATAAATCAAACAAAAAAGCAAAACAATAATTAAGACATTAAAGCCAACACATGCAAAAAAAAGATTTGAAAAAACATTTAATCAATTCATGTGCATTCGCATTAAGCCCCGTTCCCTCTCATACTTCTAAATAAAATACAACTGAAGTAGTTTAATTAGTGAATAAACCAACATGTTTGTAGTTTATAGGGACTCTATTATGCAAAACTCACATTTAGCATGTTTTTGTGTTTTCATTTGGACCTCCAATGCTTCTAAAAACAGACTTGGTGACTTTTCAGACCCTCTAGAGACTTTTTTTCAGCAAAAACACCTGCAGCACCAATCGCTCTGCACTAACCTTCCTGCTGGAGTGAACAGTGAGTTCTGCCTCAGCCCCCTCGCTTTTCCTAAGCACTGCATTCAGTAAAAATTAATCAAGCTTCAGTGTTAGAACCAATGGGAAAATTCATCTGCAGTAGCCATCACTCATCCAAAGAGGGCAGCACTGAGACAGCGTGAAGTCAACTACTGCAGAATTAAGCAAATTTTAAGGAACGATTTACAGTTTGTCTGGGGAAAAAAAGGTTTGGTGTTTAGTTTTAAAGGGGACCTTTTATGAAAAATCCACATGTTGCATGTTTCTTTTGTACTTCCATTTGTGTTTCTACTGCTTCTAAAAACAGCTCGAGTTCTTACAGAAACACTCAGCCATTTTTTGGCAATAAGCGAATGTCTTTTGGTGTCCGGAAAATGAACAGTTTCAAAAACGTTCTGAGTGTAATGTCGCAAATCAGCAGGAACTGCCCGTTACCTAGCAACCCCAGCCAAGCCCAGCCCGTTACCTAGCAACCCAAGCTGAGTTCCAACATGTTTGGACAGCTCCAAAAATGTGTTACTTAAAATTGAGAAGAGAAGGCACGTTAAAAATAAAGTTTTATGTTTTTACACATCAGAATAAAATACAGTCTGGACTTGATCAGGTTCTACAATCCAACAAATCTGACCTCAATAGTCCAAAATTCACAATATGGTCCAACCTGACAAAGGTCAAGGCAAAATGGAAGTGGAACATACTGTACTGAGATTGTTGAGAAATTTTGACCCAACCCCCTTATCACAACACTGTCTCCTTGTGTGCATGACCCAATTTCACCAAAGCTGTTAGACAGTTGGCCCACATTTGACTCTGGTGTGCTTTGGTATTCAGAAGAGCTCCTGGTCAAGCTTTACCAGGAGCACATTTGTAAATCCTGCTGCCATATTCCCTTCAAACGTTTTAGCAAACTGTGCTTTTTCTAATTAAATGACCATTATGTTTAACGTTTAAAATGCTCACTGAAGTCTGGAGGTTTTAAGACACTCTTGGCTCTAAACTAAAGGTAAATTTACACTCCAGAGCAGTTCCAGCTCCCGTTAGCTCAACTTTTTCCACATAACTAGGAGCAGAGACAGAATGATCCGGAGGGCGTTAAAGGAATCCACAGTGATTAAATCCTGCTGCACGATGAACCAGCTGACGGGTTTTGCTGCTCTGTGTCTCTGGGATGCCGACAGTGAACAGTGCCACGCTAGCTGTTAACCTGATTGGCTGCCTGGCCTGGATGTGCGGAGGTGGAGGAGCAACCAACTTTGGCATGGCCTTCCTGTGGCTCATACTCTTCACCCCATGTTCCTACGTGTGCTGGTTCAGGCCCATCTACAAGGCATTTAAGTAAGCATGCCTCTCTTTCAGCTTGAGCACTCAGTTTTAAATAGTTTCTGCTGAATCATTTATTCTGCCAATCGTTGTCTCTCTGCAGGACCGACAGCTCTTTCAACTTCATGGCTTTCTTTTTCGTCTTCATGGCTCAGGTGGTGATAAGTATCATCCAGAGTGTTGGCATCCCTGGTTGGGGGGTCTGGTAAGAGCTTTCAGTGTTTTACTAACTTTTATGCTGTACAGTGCTGTGAAAAAATATTCACTTCAGTACAGATTTCTTCTATTTTCACTTATTTTCGTCTTGTCTCACTTAAATGTTTCAGGTCTTGATGCAAATTTTAATACCAGACAAAAATAATCTGACCTAAGGCAAAAAAAATGTTTCATTTCTTCATAAATATAAAATTTTTGATGTTTTTATAATTCCAACTGCTTCTATAAACAGCACAAGCGCTTAAAATACCCACAATGCCATTTTCTGGCATTAACTTTATGTTTTTTGGTGTCTGGAAAATGAGTCGATTGTTAAGTCACATTTCATGTGCACTGCGCCGTTACCTAGCAACCCCAGCCTAGCCCAGCACAGTTACCTAGCAACCCTGAAGGAGCTCCAGCAGATTTGGTCATCTGCTTTTGCTGCTGCCCAGAACCTTGTTCCAACCTGCTTCATGTCGTCAGACAGGTTCTAGTCATGCAGCTTTGGTGTTAATCAAGCCAGAGTGTGCATTAGTAAGTATAAACCAAGAACAAAATGCATTTAATTATAGTTATACTATTACGTTTCAACCCTGACCAGGTTCGTTTGAAGGTGACTTATAGGTAGGTTAGAATAGGTCTATGGCTTTACAGAACATGTTTGTTACATTTTTTGCACAGAATTATTCTTAGATAATCAGATTTTAGTCTGGTCAGTTCTGCCCACTTCCTTTCAGAATGAGCTGTTTTAGGGCATCTTGTCGTTTTAAATCCAAATAAACTGCTTCTGGCCACGCCCCCGCCACCCCCCCAACTCAACGTTTACACTCACGTGTGAAAATGGCTGCAAAAACTCAGCTGTACATGTTTGAGAAGCAAGAAGTAGAGCCTCCTGCACAACCAACAAGAATACAGCAAGTCGTTTCTGAATGACAATAAAACACTTGTCTTTTCCAGCAGCCATTGCACAGCACATACAACGGTAAAACCAGCTGACCAAACGTGCCGGAGCTCCGCTTGGGTTGCTAGGTAACGGGCTGGCCTTTGCTGGGGTTGCTAGGTAGCAATGTCGGAAGTTTTTTTGAAGCAGCTCATTTTCCAGACACTAAAAAACATTAACTTGTTGCCAAAAAACGTCCGGGTGGTTTTATAAGCGCTTGGGCTGTTTTTATAAGCAGCAGAAATCCAAATGGAAGTACAAAAACATGCAAGATGTAAAATCTTTTCGGTAAATGATCCTTCTCAGGTTCTTTAGGGTGTGATGAATAGAGCCGCTACACTGAGTCATTAGATGAAAGCGCTGCGTGTCATGCATGCCATGATTTTACGGTACTGTCATATGTGACTCAGGATCTGACTGTGGTTCTCCTCAGCGGCTGGCTGGCCACCATCACCTTCTTTAGCACCAACATCGGCTCAGCTGTGGTGATGCTGATTCCCACTGTCATGTTCACTGCCGTGGCTGTGCTCTCGTTCGTCGCCCTTACTAAGGTGATCATTGCGCTTTCCTTTGGGTGAATCAGGAAGATTTTTTTGGTTTGAGTTGGGCTTTGCCTTTCAGTCGCTGACCTTAAATTTGGTTTAGTGTATATTATCTGTGCACAGTTTGTTTTGTTTTTAACAAGAGGGTCAATTTCAGTTTGAGTAGTGGTTAATTTATCTTTTGTTCTTTTACCAGTATGGTTTAGAGCTGTGGATTTTGTACTTTTTTTATTCTTTAGCTCTGAGTGTCTTTCTGTAAAAGATTAGATTTTCTGTTTTAATCTTGCATATTTATTGTACAGTTTTGGCTTGATAACTGCTGTGATTATGTTTTTTTAATTTTTATTTTTTTCATGAAAATTGCCTTGTTTTGAATCTATGCTCCAGTTAATATAATCAATTACTAGATTAGTTAACAACCTTTTCAATCATCAATTAATCAAGATTAGTCCGATTAATCAATTTAGCCCTACTTAAAAGCAAAACGTGTATATATTTTTGTACAGTTTTGTTTTAATTACTGCCTTGAATATGTTATTTTTT
Organism: Girardinus metallicus; assembly: GCA_903067095.1. NCBI lineage: Eukaryota > Metazoa > Chordata > Actinopteri > Cyprinodontiformes > Poeciliidae > Girardinus > Girardinus metallicus. The sequence goes on along the minus strand of CAEGAE010092969.1, from coordinate 25,093 downwards.
CAGAAAATGGCCTTGTTTTGAGTCTATACTCCAGTTAACGATTACTAAATTAATCACAATTAATCGGATTAATTTTTTCAGCCTGTCTGAGTATAATAGTAATTTATTTTTTGTATAGTTTTGGCTTAATTACTGCTCTGAGAGTGTTTTTTTTTCCAGCAAATTGTCTTTTTTTTGTGTCTGTTAACTCCGCTTAACGATTAATCGATTACCAAATTAGTTAACGAGTTTTTCAATAATCGATTAATCGCGATTAATCTGAATAATCGTTTCAGCTCTAATTTAGGCAGTGATTAATTCTCGTGCTCTACTCTTTCCAGGTCCACAACTTCTACCGTGGCAGCGGTGGGAGTCTGGGTAAAGCCCAGGAGGAGTGGGCCACAGGGGCCTGGAAGAACCCACACGTCCAGCAAGCCGCCCAGCAGGCGGCCATGGGAGCTGCACAGGGAGCCATGCAGCAGAACCAGTACTCTGCGGCTCCCACCTACAACTACGACGACCCAATGTAGGACAGACGGGCCGGCCGGAGGAATGGAGAGGGAGAGCTAAAAAGGGAACAATTATGAACACAACTAAGAATTAGGTGCCCTTCATTTTAACGCAGGACAGGCTCATTTTTAGGTAAAAAATGTAGGGAAAAAGGAGACAGAAACGTACTTTTAAGCAAATTTAAAAGTTTTAGAAAGTTCACTCTTAGATCAACAAATTGCTGTTATTGTTTTGCTGCTCAGCATGTGTGTTGATTTCCTCCAGTCTGATATGGCTTAAAGAAATCCCCTGAGATGTTTATTTTATTCATGCAGGTCCCATCATGTGTTGCAGCACTCAAACCCACAAATTGACATTTCCTACCTAATTTTGAATCCTCTTTGTGTTGCTACAAGGAGTAGCAGCTAGTTTCTCAGCTAATAGTCATTGGCTTGCATAAAAAAAAAGAGAACTTGTTAGAAAAATCTCCAATTTGAGGACTAGTTTTGGAAAAGGGAAAACATTCATTAGCAGCTTCCTAGCTAGCTAGCTGCTAGTACTTGTATGATATAACTGTTTAATAGCTTCTTAGCTTGGTACTAGCTATTATACAACTAGCTAGCTAGCTATATAAGTTGGCTAGTTAGCTTACATAGCTAACAAGCTGTATAAGCAGTATAAAAATATATCTGACTCTGTTGAATGCAACAAAGGTGTTACAACCAGCCCTAATTCTGTTTATTGCATCTTAAAACAGGTTTTAAGGGTTAAATGTAGTAAGTTTCCAGGAGTCAAAGTCATTATTATACCTTCTCATTTTGCCTCTATGCTAGGCTCATCTGCTAGCGATAGCATCAATGCTACAGCTGAAGCTACAGTTTAATCATGTGGGATTTTTTTTTGTCAAATATTACAAAATGTTCACTGGGTGATAGATTCAGGCAAATATGTTGTCATCTCTGGTAAAGATGTGTTAAAAACCTTGTTATAAATGCATCTGTCATCGCAGCAGAATAATCCCACAAGAGAAAAATCCAATCCAAACTTTATTTTTAGTGTATTTATTTGATGTAAAAAAAAATTTAGGAAGTAATTGTTCAATTTCAAAACAATAGTTGTTGGGCACAAGGCAAGAAAAAGGCTCTGTTAAGACAATGAAGACAGAAATGATTCAACAATTTTGAGAGATAAATGTCAGCCTTTACTAAACTAATTTACATGAAAATGTCAAAATTAGCACAAAAATATAATAATAAAAACCTAAATAACATTTTTAGACAGTTCATCAGCTAAAGAAAGTTGATTTAGAGTTAGCTACGCTAGTTGCGTTTCCATTGACGATACGATCGCACAAATTGTAATTATGGAAATAAATATGCATAATGGAAAGACGCCAATTTCGAAAAAACGTATGTTTTTCGATATAAGGTTGAAAGGATGAAATTTTGCATCATACAAGACAAGTCATGTGATCAACAACCGAATGTTACTTCTGGCAGAAACGACGAAGAAGACGACAAGAAGTGGAAGGAGAACAATGACACAGCATGTTTTTAAACCATTTATCGCATAAACAAACGGATTCACTTTTGATTTTAATTGCATTTCTTATTTAATGGAAACACCACAGCTGCAAAATTGTGGTTTTTTTTGACATGAGCGAAAGATCGACAAAGTTTGGGGCTCATTGGTAATGGAAACACGGCTTCTTTAAGTCAAACGTAAACAAATCGAATGGTTCCAGTTAAAGAATTAAAGTAGTGGGTCTTTAATACACACATGTATTTCTTTACATCATTTTCTTTTCCCCTCTGAACAGTAATCATGCTGAAAGTTAGATTTTTAAAATATTGAAAACATGATTTATTTGAAGGCCTTCTTCACATCTTTACCAGTGTTGCCAGTTAATTTATAATTAACATATTGTTTATTGTTCTGGGACCTGTTTTGTTTTAAGATTATTTGATGTTTTCTACATTCTCAGGTAAGGTGCGACAGCTGTTTTTAAGCCTGTAAAACATCAAGCTTTAAGGATTTATTTTTTTTTGTTTTATTACCCCAGCTTACCCATATTGGAGTGTTTGGTTATTAATGTGTTGAGCAGGCCGATTTTGGTTCAGTGTTTAGGGTTTTTATTAGATAAACATTCCAAATCAATGTTGTACAAGGGAAGAATGAAGGAAAACCAAAACTACAGTTAAAAAAACAGACACAAAAATGGTAAATTATGGTAATATTTGTTGTAGGTGCTCAGAGTGATGGATGTTTCCCTCCCCTCTTTGGCATATTCTTCCATTAACCCCCTACATGTGGATGCTTGTGAACTTCAGGCCTTACATTAGTGTGTCATCTTGTGGCTGTTGGTGTTATTCCATGAATTAATGTAAAATAAGATAGAATATTAAATTGAAAGTCAATTATTTCCACGCAAGACTGAAGACAAAGTGTGAGATTTGGTGAATTTTCCAGCCAGAAAATTTCAGACTAGTGTAATTTTTTTTGTCTTTGAGGACTTCCTCAGCATTCAGTAGACGGTTTTTACGGTAAAATAAAGTATTTCGCTTGACAAAGCTGTGAAGATGTGTAACTAAATGGTCATTATCTCAAAAATCTGTGGGTCGTCTTGTCCCGTTGTGATGATGTGGTTTTTAATAAGCTCTGTTTTTACTTTTCTTGTTTTGGTTTTGTAACCACCGCTGTTTTTCCTGTGTATTTCGGGTAACGTGAGGTCGAGACTGAAGCACATGAGTCCCTTCCCTGGCTGTGGTGAAGTGTTCCTCGAACTATAATTATTTGAAAGTTGTTTTTTTCATTTAAACCTGCAGTATGTAACTTTTATTAAAAAAAATAAAAAATATATCATTCACATAGCTGTTGAAACTGTATGGTATGTGTGGAAAACATTGATCTTCTTTGTATTCTCCTAGTGCTAACTAGAAACAACCAATCAGAGTTAGGAGGCGGGTCTTAACGCTGTCAATCACCCTGTCACTAGTTAGCATAGCCACTGTTGACGGCAGATAAATGGTTTCCCTGTAATAATGAGTTGTTTCTCCACTGTTGGGACATTTAAGAGCCAGTACAGAAGGTTGTTGGACAGCGCTAAGCCCCGCCTCTTTGCTCTGATTGGTTGTTTTTGTGCGTTTCGTCAGATAGTAATAGGATCTGATTGAGGAAGTGGAGGAGTTTGATTTTTTCACAGATTATCTGTCTCATACTGTCAAGACATGGTGGCATGTTTAACAAATGTGTAAAAAACTATATATATTTTTAAATAAAAGTTAAATACTGCAGCTTTAATTAAATGTTTGTGCTGGGTTTCCTGTGGACATTCACAATAAAGTAGGTTGAAATTACAGTGAAGCAATACTTCCTTATATAGTCAACAGAATCCAGTCAGGTTCAGCACAAACTGGCTTCTTTTTAATTACCTGGCTTTATTATAGAGTATCATGAAATGAAAAACAGGCTCGATTATTGATTTTACAACTTTTTTTCACCAGCAGAGGCACATAAAGTAGTCATTGCTGTACAGGACACTACACGTCTGTAAAACATTGCACAGACATATGCAGTTCCTGGGATTAGATGTGAATCTACTGTTTCCCAGTAGCTGCTGGTCCTTGGACAGATGTCACTCTGCATTTCGTGTCACAGTATCAAAGCCTCTGGAAGCCATTTTCCATGTCTCCCACCTTTACTGTACTGTATGTTGTATGAAATGTATTATCATATATTCTATCATAGGTAGTCCTGAATATATAATGAGGTAAATATTTGCCACATTCAGTAGGAACATGCTGTATTTAGATGAAATAAATGTTTGAGGAGGCTGTGTCTCCATAAGTGACGTAAGTGAGGAATAACATTTTTTGTGTATTACTTTTGTATTATTTGGTCTTACCCTGATAGAAATTAAATCGTTCTTGTTGCAGCCCGTTTTGTTCCTTTTCACTTATTACAGCTGATTTTTTTTTTTTTAATTCATGTTTAATTTAAATTTTCTTGTAAAAAACATTAACTATATTTCTTGTTCTGGATAAAAATGGCTAAAAACAATGAAAATATTGGCGATTCACTTGAATATAAAAATGTATTCTTTTTGCATTTTTATGCGCTCTTGTTTTGAAAATCCAGCTTCTGCAGCCCTACAAAGATTTGCCTCCGAACCTTAATGACTATGTTTTAAATTAGTTTTAAATAATTAAAATTCAATTGAAAACAAATTTTTTACTAAAAGCAATTTTTTTTTAATCATCTTTTGGCAAATACATAAATAAATAAATAAAATTTGAAAAAAAGTGATTTAAAAAAATAATAAAATGACTTTAGGACAATATAGTATATTTAATGAAAAATATAGTTTATAAATATAGTTTAAAAATCTCATAACTTACAGTTTCTTTACTTGTGATATTATTTCACATATATTTATTTTTGAGTACTAAGTGTGTCAGAAATGTTAAAATATATAATCCAAGGCAGCTTTTTCAAATTTTTGACTAATTTCTGAGGCTTGTCGACTTTGATAGTTTTTTCTTGTGCATTTAAATACACAATTATAGTTTTGTGGAAAAAAGTATTTAACCCTAAAGTTTTCTTGTTTTTGCTCTATTTTGCTACACGTTTTAAATGATCAAACAAATGCAGACAAAGAGAATCTAACTAATATTAAATCATTCAGGCTAAAAAAAATGTATGTATTGAGGATGCTTAGCTGTCTGGATATATGTATATTTCTTTTTTTTTTTTTTTATTAAATGCAGTTCTAATTTATCATGACTCAAATTTTAGGAACAACAGAAAACATCAAATATTTTAAAATTCTTTATTCATAAACTTGATGCAAGTTTACAAATTGCTGTACATGGTCAAAATATCTTCAAATGGAAACTGAAAAATAAACAGAAAGTGGGGCGAGCCAAAAGCAAGATTCAATCGTCTCTCTGTTGGTGATTCAAACAAATTCAAAATTCAACGACAATCGAGAGGAAACGCATGTTTCCAAACACACAGTCCAGGTCGGGAAGCGCGGAGACGTGATCCGGGAAGCGCGGAGACGTGATCCCTTCCTGTCCGTCAGCCTCCTGTAATATCTCCTGTGATCAGCGTTTCGGCTTTTTTTTAGGAGGCGTTCTCCCAGATGAATGAAGACTTTGCAGCTAAACTTGTTGGTAAAAATGCCAAAAATATTCACGGTGTGAATATCCTGGTGAAAAACTCTCCCCCAAACAAATGCAACAACAGAATATGGAGCGAGATTTTTTATTTTTTGTCTATCCGACCTGAAAATATGAACACCGCATGTTCCTATAGCGCTTCTTCAAGACCAGCTATGCAAACGACCTGGAAACATTTGATTGTACACCAAAACTGGGAGTAAACAAAGCAAATATTACAGTGGATATCGAAGAAGAGGTACGTCATGCTACAGAAATCCCCACGCTCACTTCCGTCAGCGTCTTCGAGACGAAAATAAACGTTTTTCCAAAATATTTAGTTTCTTTTTGTTCAGCCAGAAAACCAGATAACCCAGCACAAACATGCACGAACCTTCGTCAAGAGTCGCTGATTACCTGAGTTGCCTTTAAAGACATACTTTTGCAGACAGTGTTAGCAAATAAACTGCAAAAGAACCATCAGATTGAGTTACAGTGTGTGTTACAGGAGGGAAAAATGTTTGAATTTCATCAAGATTTTTAGATTTACGTCTGATTACCAACCCCTCTCTAAGTGTAACATAAAAGAAGCACATCTTATGTAACATTCTGGAGACAAATAGGGTTCTGGAAACAGAAAAGCTGAAACCAGCTGACAAGGTGTGGCTATTAAAACATGAAACCAAGATGTTTTACAAGAGAAAGTGATAAAGTGATCCGAAGAAACTAGTAATAAACGGTTCAATTTTAGATTTTTGCAAACAGTTTTTCCGTTTCTGAAGACGTTTAGTGCACCTGAAGTAAGTTCACTTTGAGTTTTTATGGTTTAATCTGGGCACAATCTGCTGGACTGTATAAAAGTCAACAGGCTCGGACAGCAATAAGAGCTAAAGTTTGTTTAAATAGAGGATAATTTGAGGTTTCTGTTATTAAATGTCAGATTTAAGCATTTTAATGCCCACTTTCAGCTTTTACCAACAACAAATAAGTCAAACACCATCATGAAATGTGAATAAAACGGTTTGTTTACTGTGAATATTTAGGTAGAAATTGATCTAGAAAAGCTTGTTTGGTGATTTAGGGAGGAACTTTCTGTTACTCTTCTGGCTGCAGAAGAGTAAAACGAAACAGAGACTAAAATGTTTTGGTTAACTTTTAACTGAATTAAAAGTGGACTCATTTAATAGCCACACTTTGTTGGGGAGAAAAAAACAAAACAAAAAAACAACAAAAATCTTCAGTTTTCTACACAGAGCCGACTCCAGCTCAAAGAAAAAGATGCGACTGAAAACATGCTGCCAATTCTGAGCTGAAAAAACGAAACGTCCGCCAGCACTTCCGAGGGGCGAGAACAGAAACAAGGCAAAACGTAAAATATCTTCTCATCACAGGTAATCTTCCTATTCAGCTGATCTTCGTTCAGAAACACTGAAGCTTTTTTATTCTACACTTCATACATCTTGAAAAGAGGAGCAGTTCTTCTCGGCTTTAAGATACGCTCCCAACATCTTTTATTGTCTAGGATGTTCAAATAACAACAACAACAAAAAAAAAAGTTTTCAAACAATGTCTAAAAACAATATATGCATTTATGTACCTGTTAATTTCCAAAAGAAAAAGAAAAACAAAAAAAATTAAATCAAATCACAGTTAATTTAAAAACTGGTGCAATGAGGTGCCACTTCAAGCGCTTCGGTTTTGATCTTTTTTTTAAAAAGAAAAACGTCATTTAGACAAGAGGGAAACTGACTGTGGGGCTCCACTTCGTCAAAGCAGCTAAAGAAAAAGTATTTCCTCACATCTAGAGGAAGAAAAATCTTTTTTTCTCCTCCCCAAAACAAAAGAGAACATTTAGAAAGCGGGACGAGCGTTGCCCTCACCTTCTCCTCCTCACTGAAGCTCCGACGGGAGGAGAGAGGGGAACACAAAGAAACCAGAGTTTAGTTTTTCCAGGAGAATACTTATCAAATGAGGCAGCGAGATGGTTTGTGAGAAAGATGATATATTCCCAGTGAGTCAGAGAGGGAAAATATTCTGAATAAAACAAGTTGACCCAAAGACGACGTGTTCCCAGTGCATAGCGGTGGCAGCTCCTTATCCGTCCTCTTTAGGTGGTGTGTACCAGCCTGGAACGACAGCAAAAGAAAAGATTGGTTAATTAGTTTAAGACTAAAAAATTTGCCTTAAACTAATTAAGACTAATTTTTTTTAACATACCGTTCTTTTCATGAATCTGCACCAGGGATTTGTACGACTGTTGTGCTCTGGCAAGATTGTACTGGTTCTGAAACACAAACGACAAAAATTAAAACTCCTAAATATTCATCCCGCCTTTGCCACATAATTGCAAACTGATTGTTTTTTTCTGTGGTAGACAAACTCAAATTCATGCATCACAGTTAATTAGGAGGAAAATCAAACCACCGTCTTTTAGGCCTAGTCCAAACATAGCCGGACATCTGGGAAAACTAATATATATTTATGCGTTTTGGCTTTTCATCCACATGAAAACCCATTTTTTTTAAATCATCAAAACGATTATTTATAAAAACTACAGCAGGGCCATAAATCAATAACAACATATATCGCAATAGAGACGTGATCAGTGTCAATAGCCAATACGTCTGATAGAATATTCAATAATTTCACTGAGCTTAGATCCAGAACCGCACGGCATTCTGGGGGATGTAGGCTTTAGAGGAAAGATTTTAGCTGCTCGACCTTTCAAGGTGAGCTAAGCAAAGTTGGTTGAATCAACTCACTTGCTCTTTGGTTACCTAGCAACTCACTTGCTCTTTGGTTACCTAGCAACTCACTCACTCTTTGGTTACCTAGCAACAACCAGTTCAGTAATTTGCGTAGCAGCAGTTTCAGTTGCTTAAAAAGAAAACGTAGTGGAGTGAAAACTGAGGATGAAACCGGAAAAGGTCACGCCACTCGCTTGGCAGCATTTCAAATATTAAAAACAAAAAATCTAATCAGTAATTATCAATATGAAAAGCTGATATTGTGATGTTTTTCCAGCCAAATTGTCCAGTTCTAATTAAAAACTCCAAGCAGAAGTGAAGATATGAGAAAACTCCATAACTGCTTCGACATGATTCCCAACAGACATTGTGTTGTGATTTATTAATTTTAGATTTTAATACGCTGTAATTCAGCTAATCGCTCTGTCCACACCTATCACCACCCTGACGCCATGTTTGATTCCACACTGGAAGTTGTGGTTGTTCTGGAGCAGTCTGATTGGCTGACATAGGTTTTAGCTTTGCGCTACACTGCCCCCTATGGGTTTGGCATGTTTAAAACAGCCCTCAGTGGCAGATTTCGGTGGGTTCGTGTGGATGAAAACATTTCTAAAACCGATCCCGTGTGTATGGTATTATTTTTTTTTAAACAATGTGGGTACGACATTTGTTTTCACAAAGCCCAGGCTATGTTTAAATGAGGTTTTGAATGTTTGTTTTGCTGCTGGAGAACAAACCGACCACATTTCCTTGCTCCACTAATTTCTTCTATTACTCTCCAACCTGCATTATTTGCTGTCATTTGAACTCTTAGCTTTACCATTTCCTCTCCATAGAAGAGGACTGGCGTTCTGTCGGGCTCTGGGCTTCTTTCAGAGACAACGAGGCATTGTTTGATAACTAGGTTTAATTTGAATGTATGCAATATAAATAAACTGAATTAAATCCCCACAAACTGGATGTTGACTGTTAAAAAAATGAACAACTTGAAGGTCCAAAACTTTGTTTTTAGGACACTGAATCATGATGACACCATACCTTATTGGCTCCAAACTGCACTCTGGCTTTGCCTTTAACCAGAGTTGCATTTATCTGCATAATAACAGATTCTATTGAGTAGGCACTGCTCCAGCCCTAAAAACACACACACACACACATAAATGAATGAATACAGCTCTCTAACCACCAGAGGTGAAACTTATAGACTTGTGAACATACCTGTTTTGTGAGAAGTTCCATGCACAACGCTCCTCCTCCTAGAACATAGCTGAAAACAAACATCATTCATGGTTTTAATTAATGAATACTTTGTGCAGGCATGAACAACTTAACTAGAACAGTAAACTTACCCTCCGGAAAGCACAGGAGAGACAACCCGTACAAAAGGAGGGTCAAAAGGAAAATTATCCTGTCAGGCAGCAGAGAAAAAGGTCAGTTTTGAGAAATCATTTCCACTCTTCTCCCACTGAGAAAATACAAATGTTTCCTCCTGACTCACTTTATAAGAGAAATTGAGCAGAATGAAGTCCACTCCTTCCTTTTCTTTTAAAACCTGTAAGTCGCTATGCAATGGACTATCTGGATCTACCCTGAACAGAAGCACAAGTCAGATCCAGCAGATTAGAGAAGCTTATCAGAGACAGATCAGTTTCAAAAAACAAGCCAAAGGTAGAACTTACTTCCTTAACTTGACGTGCCATTCATAAAGGCTGTCATTGACTAGTTCGACTGAATAAATACCTGAGAAATTAGCAGGAAAAAAATTAATTCACCCTTTTCAATGTGTTAGAATAAAAGCCAACACATTTTTATCTTTTAAAATGTGTGAATGATAGGCATGTTTACCGGTCTTGTAACTCTGCGACCTGTAGATCTCCCTGAGTTCCTTCATTAAGCGATCCGAGGCTTGAACTGAACCAGAAACTGCACCCTGCAATTTAATTAAGTAGCTAATTAAAGGGTTTCAACATGGACAGGTATGCAGTTCTTAGATATTAACTCCAGAAAGGAGATTACCATGTCTGAGTGCAATGAGAGTTACTATTGGAGGTGGGAAGAGCACTCAAAAACTGTACTCAAGTAAGAGCAGAACCACTTCAACATGTTTTTACTTTAGTACAAGCAATTACTCAAGGTAGAGTAAAAAAAATATTTGGTAAAAAGGCGACTTAAGTACAGAGTAACTGCATTTAATTTTTAAAAATTACATCATCAGACTGATGAAAATATAAAGCTTTTAGAAACCAAAATTAAAAGAATTCACATAAATAACACAATTAGAAATAGGACTGGACAATAAATCAATAACATCTATTGAGGCAGACATGTGATCAATATCAATAGATAATACTTTTTATAAAATATTCAGTGTTTTCACAGAACTCTGTTTCAGCTAAACAGGGTCGGTGGCATTAACTGACTCACTCGCGCTCTCTGGTTACCTAGCAACTCACTCGTTCTGTGGTTGCCCAGCAACCAACCTGCCGAGTAACTGCCACAGCAGCAGTTTAACGTTTTTGGCACTGTGCTTAAAATAAAAATAAACAACGGCGCGGAGTGAAAACTCTGGATAAAACTGGAAAGGTCACACCACCAGTTTGGTAGAACTTCATATATTTTAAAATAATAAAAAATAAAAACTGGTATGTAACGCTTGTATTGTGATAAGTTTTTCAGCCATATTGTCCAGCCCTACAAAATCAGGCGAAAAATAAATAAATTTTACATTATAAAACTTTAACAGGAATTGCAGTTGTTTGTCTGGTGAACTTTTGGTTAAAACATAATTATTCTCCCTTCAGTGAAGTTACTCGCATTGGGTCGAGTATACAGGAATTTTGCTCAAGAAGGAGTAGTGGTAATTCATAATAACATTACTCACGTACAGCGTAGAGTACATTTTTTTTCTAAACAATATTCAGGTAAATGTAACTGAGTACATTTAGCCAGCTACTGGTTTTGTTCTGATGAAGTAACAATGACAGACGAGGATCTTACATTCAAGTGATCTTGTCTCTGATTTTTACGTATTTTTTCCAAGATGGCCAGGTTTTCTTTCTCTATCCCGTCGTCTTCTGACTTTTTGCCCTCTGGGGGTTCCTCTTCTTTCATGTCGTAATGGTCCAGGTCTTGGTCCAGATCTATGTCCTGCTGCGACAGATTACAGCATTGAAGCCAAGTTAGAAAATTAAATTAACCGTGCAAGACAGCGTCTCATAATGCGAATCTGATCAGAAGCGTTTATAGGAACCTCTCCCATTTCCTCCTCCTCTTCCTCTTCAGATGTCACCTCATCTGTTGGCCCATGCTGTTGTAGAGTAAAATAATGCGAGTTAACGAACCGAGTTTCTGATTTTGACAAACACGGCTCTCGTTTTCTGAGCCCACCTTGCGCTCTTGTGTAATCGGGCAAGCAGGTAGAGGCTGGTCCAGCATTTCCACATCGGGATGTTGTGGCAGATTGTAAAGCCGACAGAGATCACAAATAAGCCGCTTCAATTGCTGAAGAAGCTGGAAAGTAAAAAAATATCACAGGCTGTTAATACATGGAAAGTAAGTGAAATCAGTTTATTTATATAGCACCAATTCACAACAAAGGTCGTCTTAAGGGACTTTATAAAAAACCAGTATTTAAATTGGGATGATACATGGCAACATTTGTTAATAAAAATATTTCAAGATATTACTAAAGGGGCAGTATTGTGGCCCACAGTGCCATTTTATGGCAGAATAAAGTAACTATGTTAACTTCGGTTGTTATAAAAATGATGTATATCAAATATGACTTAAAAAGAAATTTTATGTTGTAATTTAACGCCCTGAAATTGGGCCTCTGTCTCTTTAAAAACTTTCTTTTTGAAACTCTGCCTTCAGGAAGTTATTACAACATCACTCCTCTGTTAACCCTTTAACAACGTTTTCACCAGCGTTTCACTGAGAAGCAGCTCAGCAGGTACGCAGTTCAACCAGGTGTTTGCTAATTGCTGCTGGCTAGTCTGAAGGAGTTGAGTGGAGGGGATCGTGTGGGAGGAGTGCTCTGCAATGTGGAAACTCTGACGCTTGGAAACTGCAGCTCTGAGGAGGAGCTGCACCTCAAAGGCGGGGCTAGGTCCACCCCGGTGTTTTGCACAGGTAATTGGTTGCCATGGAGATCAAAGGATTTCTTAAACATGCATGAAAGAATCAAGGCAACACTCCAGGTATGTTTTTGATGAGGGAATAACTTTATAGCATGACATAAAGCTCAAAAAAAGTTAATTTTACATAATGCCACCCATCCAAGCTGTGATCTTGGTACCTTAACACAAAATGAACACGAAACTGCAGATGAAAATGTGACATTTCATTTTGCCTCTGTCAGGGGGCAACGTACCAACGTGCTGCCTTTCCTAACATCCTCCAGGCGCTCCAATACTTCAGCCAGGCTGGGATCATCAGAGTCAACAAACCATATCGGGGACGTTGACGGGTATGATTCCTGTAAGGGAGGCAATAAGGGACAAATTTAGAGGCTGTTGGTCATTTCACCCCTTCATTGATGCGAACTTTACAATTTTGGCCGTTTAATTCCAGACTTTTCAGGTATGAAAGAGTCATCTGCGATTGGACATTTCATGCAGGCATCGGGAATATTAATAGTTTATTCTTGTTCTGTTATTGTCCCTGAAGTTGTTGTTTTAATATTGTTGCTTTAAGACCATTTTAAAGCAATACAATGGAACTGGGATCACAATGCAAGAGCACATTCTCATCAATACATTTTATATTCTAATGAACATTTAACACTGGAACTGGAAAACATTTTAAATATCCAAAATAAATAAACAAAACAACAAAAACAACTAATTAAATGAATTATGAAGACTCTGGAAACAAAATTGTCCTTCAAAAAAAAAAGGGCTAGTGGAGACCAAAATACCAAACTGGAAAGTTTTATCATCCAGTTTAATGTATTTCTAATATTGTATATAAAAAAGCCTAATTTTTTTTTTTTTAAATGACAGTTTGCGTCATTTTTTTAATCCAATTAAACATCATAATAATGGACAGATTAATCAAATAATAATAATAATAATAATATTTTATTTATAGCCGCCTTTCTTGACACAAAATAAAATCAATTCATAGACAACAGCAAAAGAATAAAATAAGCCGAATAGAACGAGCAGAAAGCATCAGATAGATAGTAGTTTATATTACTAAAGATAATCATTAGTTGCATTCCTACTTTGAATTTCACTGAAAAATAAAAGCTGCCAGCAGGATATGGATCATTTTTAATAAATCGGGAGCCGTAATCTGTCCCATTTCTTTGCCCAAGTCAGAATCATAATCAAAGGAAACAAAGCATATCATGTCTTCACTCTTAATTTTGTCAGAATTATAACTTCAGGGGTCGTTTTTGTTCTTTTTCACACTTAAAAATGAGAAAACTGTACTTCTGACTATAACAAAAAAACACACGGTAAGAGTTCAGATGTTGCACTTTTCATTGCCCAGTTGAGTCTCTGCAGACATTATGGGAGGCTTTTATTGGGTTAGTTATGCTAATGAAGCTAACGCCAGGGGATTTTTCTAACTGTTTCCGTAACAATCTTAAATCATAAGAAAGCAAAGCTGAAGAATTATTAACTATGAGCGTGGATATCAAACATATATGAAATAGTGTATGAATTGTTCTTTTTTGTTTTGTTATTGGATTTCCTTTAGGGATAAGTGTCCAGTCTAAATTTTATTGTGTGCTTTTCAGAGAACAAAATTGCGGATGGTGACATTTACATAAAACTAGTCAAGGTTTATTTCAAACCAAATGTTCCAGCCCACGCCGCCGCCCACTGGATGAGATGATTCGGCCTCAGTGTGATGTAGGGAAATAACACCTCCAGCATGAATGACAAGAGGCTCCAAAGCTGCAATCAGATCTGACTATAGCTTCAGCAGACTTCTGTTTACGCTGGGCGAGAAAAAGCTTCAGGCTGAAAGCGAAGACGTCACCTTAAACACCGAAACAAAGCTACGTCGGCTATGAACGACGTCGATTTATACGTCTAATCCAGGTTAAATATAGAGATAAAAACTGCAGAGCTACAAGAGTTAAAAATAGACTCTGATCTGACGTATATCTTAACAAAGCTTAAAAGTTTTGTTGTTTTTTTAACAATGATGTGGAGAAACAACAGCTATGACTGTTTTGAGGTTTTATTTGTTCAGCAGAGTTTCATCTTGAGTCAGCGGGCCTGGATGTTTGGTGTTTATCAGGAAACTGACCGATGCGTTCTTCAAAAGTTGACATGGTTCGGGGAGAATTGAAAACTCAAATGTTTCAAAAAGAACTGATGAAATTAAACTGTGTGAATCCACATTGTAACACAGTGGTGACCAAATATGTGCTAAAACTGGCAAATCAAAACTACTGGCTGGTCACAAAATTCACTAAATTTAAACTTTTTCAGGTTCAACAATAAACACGTTTCTTAGTGAAATCTGAATATCATTTTAGATCCACGACATAAAAAGGGCATCAGGCTGTTGTCTTGTTAAAAGTAAAAACAAAGAATGTTTTCTGTCCTGTTTGTGCCTGTAATTGAGGTTTTCTGCATTGATTATGAATATGAGTATAAATATCAAAGGTTTTTGGGGTTTTTTGTGTTGACTCTGGGGAGCTGAGGTGGGTTTGTTGTTTAGTTTTATTTTAATTCTTTTTTTCTTTATTGATAAAGCAGCAAAAAAGGGCTGCAACTGGTGGATTGTAATATTTTTTATTTATTTATTATCCATCATTTCATCAGTATTGTTAACTGTATTTATAGTTATATATATGTATATATATAAATAGAATTGTATATTGCCATTTATTTTTTCTGACTGGCTCAAATATTTTTTTATAAAAAGAAAAACTGACAATTCAAAGATTTTTTTTGAATTGTTTTTGGTTTTGTTGGCAAAATTTTTGCCATTCTTGACTTGCAGTGAGGACTTTTTAAAGTTAATTTAAAGGGCCACAGATGGCCCGCAGCCCACGCTTTGGACACCCCTGCTGCAGTACAAAGACTAAATCACCTTAAATTACATACTTCAGCCTGCTAAAGTTTTACAGCTTAAATATTTCAGACAAGGCCTGTTAATTGATCAAATTACAGATGAAGATAATTAATGTTGCACTTGGTTAAGCTTAGGGCATCATAAATTTGGAACTGAACACAAAAGACGTCTGCAACATCTGCGAGTTCAGAGCTTGATTTTAAAGTGAGCCGTACTGATCAGTCTTGACTACAACTTGTCACCGTCTATTTAGTCTCACCTCAAACACGAATTCAGCCCACAGTTTTCACAATTACGCACTCGTTTGTTCTACATGTATGTGGTTCAAAGCGCTGTCGATGATCAACGGAAAAGGAAAACACGAGACTGAAATAGGTCACAACATGCCTCCTGTAACAAAAACGATTAAATTCTGTGAAAATGGCAGCCAGCTTTTGGGGGCTTGTCTTCATATTTTTGGTGATGATTTAATTTGCTGTAATTAGAGAAATAATAACAGCCTTCAGTGAGTCGGCCCCTTTTTTTTTTGCAAACCCCCATGCATTAAGTATTCTTGCAGATTTGCCAAGCTGTACATATGAAGACAGTGTTATCACACTTATTACACAAAATGTTACAGTCACATTTCTCTCCCACACATTTACTACATAAAGCAGAAGAAAGGAAACAACTTAAACATTTTGCTGCTTGTTTGGGATCAAATAATGTCAGTAG
Organism: Girardinus metallicus; assembly: GCA_903067095.1. Taxonomy (NCBI): domain Eukaryota; kingdom Metazoa; phylum Chordata; class Actinopteri; order Cyprinodontiformes; family Poeciliidae; genus Girardinus; species Girardinus metallicus. The sequence continues at coordinate 8,964 of CAEGAE010092969.1, read as the reverse complement.
CTCGACTTAAAAGGCAGACTGGTCGTATTTTTCTGGCTCGGAGTTAAAATAATGTGACCAGAATCGTGCAGGAGCATTTCTGACTGCATAACTGGGACCGGTCTGAAGAAACGATCGGATCACTGACGGTTTTATAGACGGAGCATCTGAAATGATTGAGAAACATCAGAGCATTTCAACACGAACAGCCTGGAAGGACATTAGGTTTGCACAATGCAGAGTAAAGCTGTTATCGTAATATCTCTTTGTGCAGAATCAACACCGCTGAGAACTGCTAGGGCAGCAATCCCACTGTTAGGAAGCAACAAAGAACTTAATCAGAAAGAGATTGAAATCAGCTAATTTAACCTAAAACAAAAACCAATATCAGTATCAACCAAAAAACACCCAGAATGGTTAAAGTGTAATATCTTTTATGTGTTTTATTCTGACGTTTTTATATGATTTGCTCAGCCCTTTGGTCAGTTTTAATGTTGTATAAGTGCTTATAAATTAAGCTGGCTTTATTTATATCAGGTAATTTTAATACAGACTCATTACTATGTGCGCTAACACTAATAAATCTGATGATGATAAATCTTAGAGCATTAAGAAACATTTCAAAGTGTCACTAAGATGTTTTGCTAGTCGTTAAGAAGTTTTTCCTCATATATGGGAGACTAAAAAACAAATATTTTGAGATCCTAAAATTGTGTTAATGAATATTATTCCAAAAACCCAAATGTGCTTTTTCTTAATCCGTATTTATTTTTGTACGGCTAAATTGATTAGGTCTTAATTTTGATGTCCTACGTTAATGTCAAATTAAATACAGCTATGAAGCTGATACATTTTAATTAAACTGAGGGTCTTCAGCTTGTGGCTCTTTGGGCCCTGCAGCCAAATCAGGAAGGTTTTAATTGTAAAAATCATTAAAATGGTGGGTTTTAGAAGTTACATTGTGTGTTTTCATGCAAAGTCAGAATAAAATATTCACAACAGAAAGGAGCCAGGACAAGACTTTTAAAATTAATCTTTTTTTTTTAACTTTACACTATTACTGCATATTATTTTTAAGTGGTATATAAATCTTTTGTTTTCAATATTTATGAAAACGGTTCACTCAGCTGGCCCCTCTTTGTCTTCATACAAAATAAAAAGTTCTTTTTAATCATCTGAAAAAGTTAAATGACTCTTTTTGTTTTAAAAACAGAAACGAATTTAGTTTTTTCGCTGCTTTAGACTCATTTTTCTATGCAGCAGCAAACAGAAAACGTGGCTCCGAATTAGAAGAATTGCACAGTTCATAATTCAATCTTTGACTGTTCTTTCTTTTCTAATTTAATTAATTTTCTTTCTTGTATCTCATTTTTTTTAAAATCTTGTTTAATTCACGCCTGTGTTTTTAAACTCTACATTTTTAATTATCTGGTACACCAAAATGTGCTGCACAAATAAATTTGCCAAATATAGTTTTAAGCATCCAATTGTCTTAATAAAAAAAATAAACCAATAATTTCCAAGTAATATATACATATAGTTTTGTCCCCAAACACATCCAATTGTTAACAATTATAGTAAGAAACTGTAATAGTTATGCAATTGTGCAAACATTTACCTCTGGGAGCTCCCAGCAAACCTGGTCTAACACAAACCAAAGCTCCACCTTTTCCGTTCAATAGCCTAGATATTTAACGAGCCCATTGTGCACCAGAAACACAAAATTGAGATGCATCTACCTGTGATCTCAAAACAAGACTGTGTTCCCCCCCCCCAAAAAAAAAACCCGGTGAAAGCTGAACTGCGTGTGCGTATTTGTGCAGAGAAACAAGGATGTGGTCAGGATGTCAGAGAGCTTCTTCATCTGTGCTACCTGAAGCATACAAAAAAAAAAAACAACTGCTGTGACAACGGGGACATCCAGTTCTTACACCTGTCATCTACACTTACGGGATTTTAAGCGCTTTTAGCTTGAAAATGACTCGAAACCACAATAATATACGGGGAAATGGGATATATAATAACTGGTGACGTGCTAGGAGACACGATCTTTGCGTCCTCAAATAAATGCACCCAGAAAATAATTCATTAGACGTGTGTGTGGCATCTAATCGTTTCCATAAAATGTCAAGTAACAGAGCCGTGCCAAAAAGTTGGCTAATGGGATCCGTCTATTTACTGGATAGGTAGAAAACAACATTCCATTAAACCGCTTCTGGACGTTACGTCCGGCTACGACGTATTCGTTAAAAATGTTTTCCAAAATCCTCTTGCAAGGAGAGAGGCTTGTGTACCCAAAGTAACCCGTTTATTAATCAAACCAAATCAATCTCTATTAAAATAAAGTTGGGATATGTTGTATTTGAGCTGGTAACGCAGTTATTTTGGCTAACAGGCAAGCTAGTGTTACTTTCAGTTAATATGCTAGCAGACAAGCTACCGCGGCGTCGTTACTTCCGAACGTTTTGGTAGCATTCTGTGCATTTAAAAAGTGAATTCAACTATTTCACGGCATTATCTCCTTCTTACAACGCGTTGAGTTATTTAATTATATATCGCCAAATATATATATATATAAAAATAAATAATAAAACAAAAGCGAGCACCAAACTCGCAGTTTGTAAACACGGTTGGCTCGGAGGAGCGATTCGGTTTCAGATGATAGTCGGGTCGCTAGCCTGGCCTCAGACTCACCGTGATGTTGCAGTGGATGATCAGCAGCTTCTCTCTTGTTACGTTGAATTGGCAGCTTAGTTCGTCGGGTTTCCAGTCTATTATTCGAAACCGCTCGTGATTTGGGTCAAAAATCGACTCCAGGAACTTCAGCTCGGCCTTCAGCCCCGAAACCGACATCTTCTGTTCATCTCAAAGCACCAGGCCGCTGGCGGAGGGGAAGTCAGGGCGGAATGCGACCGCGCAGTGGAGTCGGTTCCTCGGATCTCGCATGTTAGCGTGAGAACAACAACAAAGAGCCGGAGACTGAGCTGAAAGCCATCAATAAGTTGCGCATTTTCCCAATAAGTTACGCGTTATTTTAGCAAAAAAAAAAAATAATAATTTTAGGCAATTTCAAAAATATAATTCGTCTGCTCTAGGAGTCGTGTTTATACAAATGACAGCTTAGCAATAATAAGAATAGTAATAATAAAACATTAAACCGGGAAATACAAGAGGTGAAACTTTAAAGTTCTATTTGTTGTCTTAATCCAATATAGACATATTATGTCTCCCACAGTAAAAAAAAAAAAAAAAACATGATTAGGCAGGGCCGGATTTACAAAGATGTCGGCCCCTGGGCTGGAGTCAATTTTGGTGCCCAATCTATGGAGGCCCAAAATTGACATAATTAAAAATGAAAGCTCTTCCTTAAACATGTTCTTTTTTGTCTTTTTCTTATACAAGCGTTTGTTCTTTTTATCTTTTTATCATCTAATTTTTTTACTGTGGAAAAGTAAAATTATGAAAATGAAGAGGGTGGAGAATTAAGGCTTCAACTTCTGCCTGTTGTTTGATTATTCTTCTTGGCTTCAACAAAGATGGCCAGCAGTTTATCAGTGACCTGAAGCAACATGACCTGTGTGAAAAAGCAACTTTATTAGAAAATAATACTATAACTCCTGACTTTATTATTTTTTGTGTGGATGCCGTGACAAAACGCTTGTGTCAGTTAGCAGAGGTCCAACTTCAAGTTTTTCATAGTTTGGATGAAGCAGCCGCTGAAGTTGCCTTCTGATTGAAGCTTCAGGAGTCTGAAGATGTTGTACGGTAAGCAAATGCTGCTGTTTGTTTTTCCAACTCCACTCTTATTTAACCGGTTAGAATATTTATGAATAGTTCATGTACTTCAGTATGTCAGCTCACAGATAAACCCATTATAGATTAATTACGCAGACAGATGTTTTAAAGCTTCTGTTTGTATTAATAATGATTTCTTGGTCACAGCTAATGGCATTTAAGATTGGAATATTACATCAGCAGTGAAAAGTATGTTTAATATCTGCTCAAAGGTTATTTTCAAAAGGTATTTTTAATCTAACATATGAGCCTCTTTGGAACTCATTCTAATTTATTAAATATCACAAAACTATGAAACTTAAAATACTCCAAACAGATTCACCAATTCCAGCCAGGGTGTTTTAATTGTTTTTTTCTTCTTCTATTTGTCAGAAGTATGACATGGTGGCTGCGCATTAATTAATATTCCTATTGTTTATGTTTTCAGATGTTGGTAAACTGTCACAGCAGACTATCCTGTGGGCATTTCTGCAGGACTGAGCGGTGGGATGTCTCAGTTTAAGTCTTAAAGACAAACAAATTGGTAGGAAAAATCCAAACCTACATCACACCGGAGGCCTAATCACTGCTACACCTGCTAGTGATGTCAAGACATCACTAAAATAGGATCTGCTTTACAAAGTGAAGTATACCATAAGCTCATCAAAAGCTGGACATTATGCCAAGATCCAAAGAAATTTAGAAACACATGAGAAAGAAAGTAATTGAGGTTTGGGACTCCAGTGAGTCACAGTGAGAGCTGTTATCCACAAATTGTGAAAACATGGAACAGTGGGGAACTTTCCCAGGAGTGGCAGATCGACCAAAATTACCCCAAGAGCGCAGTAAAAACTCATCCAAGAGGCCACAAAATACTCCACAACAACATCCGAAGAACTGCAGGCCTCCCTTCCCTCAGTTAAGGTCAGAGTTTCTTCCTCCATCTTAAGGAAAAGAGTGGAGAAAATGGCCTGCATGGCAGACAAAAAAAAAAAAAATACTGCTGGGCAAAAAGAACATTAAGGTTTGTCTCAGTTTTCCAGAACTCATATTGCTCAAGACTTTTGGGAAAACATTCTGCGGACTGACGAGACAAACGTTAAAGTAACACCACATTTCAGAAAAATAATATCATATCAACAGTAAAACATGATCCTGCTTCAGGATGTGGAAGACTTGCTGTGATAAATGGAACCATGGATTCTGCTTTCAATCAAAAAGTCCTAAAGGAAAACAGTCAGCCACCTGTTGGTGACCTCAAGCTGAAACAAACTTGGGTTCTGCAGCTGGACAACGATCCAAAACACACCAGCAAGTCCACTTCCAAACAAAATGAAGACTTTGAAGTGGCCTAGTCAAAGTCCTGACCCAGATACCATTTATATGCTGTGGCATGACCTTGAAAAGGCCTTTCTTGCTCAAAAAATGCAAAGATGAGTGGGCCAAAATTCCTCCATAGTGCTGTAAAAAGCTGAATGATAACATTTGTTGTTGCTAAGGGTAGCCCAAACATTTATTAGGTTTAGTGGGCAATCAGTTTTTCACACAGGTCATGTAGACTTATATTTTGTCTCCCTTAATAATAAATAGCTTAATTTAAAAACTGCATTTTGTGTTTACTTGTGTTGTCTTTGACTTTTAAACTGGTTTGATGTTCTGAAACACTAAAGTGTGACAAACATGCAAAAAATGAGAAAATCAGGAAGGGGGCAAACACACTTTCACACCTCTGCTGCTATTCTTAGTTAACTGTAGAGCTCAGAAAACAAAAAGTACTATTATATATGATGTAGTTCACCTAACAAAACCGTAAATATATATGAAAAATAAAGATAAAACCAGCATTGATACTTATTTGGAACCTGGAGAATAATTTCCTTTTTTCCCAGCACAACTCAAAATGCTGTATAATCCAAATAATTTATGTAAATTACCAGTTTAAAAAGCATATTTAATAACCTTGTTTAACTGAAAGCACTCTAACAACACATTGCTTAACGTCTTGATCAAATCAGTTCAGTTCAACAACCGGAAGCTGCTCTAACTTGACACTAGATGGCGCCACAGATCAATCTCTTCCGTGTTCCGTGTGAAACAACACATGAACCGCTATGACAGTTCAATGACCAATGCGCACATTTCATAACACAACTATCACAGCGTATGTGACGTTTGACTACAAGACACACAAACAAGCCTTTCATGGGCAGACAAGGAGGAGAACAAAGTGTTTTCTCTTCAGCTGCTGTTTATGAAGATAAAAACCAGATCCAGGTAAGAATATTAAATATTATAAAAATAAAAAATCTAAGTAAAGTTGCCATGAAACGTGCGTCGGTTTAGTGCGCACTTCTTATGCAAGAGTTAAAGTCCAATGCATCATAAAACACGTTCATAGAAACAATTGTTTGTGTGCCTTCAAATAGGATTAATTTAACTACATCATATTTATAATTTGTTCTTGTGTTGATAAGTAGAGCAGTTATTATTCTCACTTTCCAATATTTGAATATGAGTTAAGATACAGGAGGGTTGAACAGCAACATCCAAAACCTTATTTATATCCCTAGAATGTAAAACGATTTACATTACAACCACAAACTACAATGTTTTTTACTGGGGTTTTATTTGCTTAGAACAACACAAAGTATATATACTTAATATATTCTTGTGTTATTTTATCACATGACATATAATAAAAAACACAATTGTGTTTCAAACAGAAGTGGACAGACTATCCAGAAATTATACACAAGTAACTGTAGCATTACTTACTTCAACATATTTTTACACAAGTAAAAATAAAAAGTAGTTGTCCAAGACATTACTAAAGTACAGTAAAAAAAAAGTATTTGGTAAAAAGGCTACTCAAATGATCAAAACATCAATGATTTAATATTTAAAAATTACATAATCAGACAGGCTAAAATATGAAGTTATGTGGATATTTTTGGTATTTTAAGGACTAAAATGAAAATAATTCATATAAATAATAAAAAACTGTAGGTGTGTGTGAATTTTCGGAGAGGAAAGGCTTTAGCAGCTTAAACTTTCAGTACCAGCTAAGCAAGACGAGTGGCATCAACTAACTCGCTCACTTTTTGGTTACCTGGCAACGCGCTCACTCTTTGGTTACCTGGCAACGCGCTCACTTTTAACTAGCAACAACCTGCTGAGAAACGTGTGGAGAAGTTGTAAGGTTTCACCACTGTGCCTTATAACTGCTCAAAAATAATTGTGGATAAGAGAAGAAGTGTCGCTCCACCAGTTTGGCAGAATTTCAGATTTTCAAAACAAAAATCTAATCAATATATCAATAACGTCTAATATGAAATACTTATATCGTGATACATTATTCAGCCATATTATCCAGCTCTACAAGTGATACAAGGTCACAGTCACTGATATTTTTTAAAGGCTAATTTCTACCAACGTATAGAGAGATAAGACAACATGTCCCTTCACTGACTTGATTTTCTCTATTTTTGAAGGTATTTTGTGATCAGCATGAAGACGCCTCATTCCTCTCTTCTCACCTTTATGTTGCTCTTAATGCAACTATCTGTTGCATCAGGGGGCAAAATTCTGGTGTTCCCATTGGACGGAAGCCACTGGGTAAACATGAAAGTGATCATAGAGGAACTGCATGCCAGAGGCCATGAGGTCACAGTGCTTCGGCCCTCTGACAGCTGGTACATCAAGGAAAAGTCCCCCCTCTACACCTCTGTCACTCTTCCCTGCCGTGGAGGATTTGAGGAAAACTTCCACGTGCACTTATCTCGACAGCTGGAGATTCGGCTTCAGATAAAACCCGGATCGTTTTGGTCCAACATCTGGGCTCACATGCAAATGGAGTGGGTGCTACTAGACCAGTTCTCCCAGTTTCATAAGAAAGTGGGGGATGTAATTACGCACATATTTGAGAATGAAGATCTGATGCAGTCTTTGGAAGCTGCCAAATATGACTTGGTCCTGACAGACCCTGGCATCGGTGGAGGTGCAATGTTGGCACGCAAACTCCAACTTCCTCTGGTGTTTAATGTCCGATGGACCATCCAGGGTGAAGCCCACTTCCTCATTGCTCCTTCACCTCTCTCATACATTCCCTTTACTGCAACCGAACTCACAGATAAAATGACTTTCCCTCAGAGATTAAAGAATGTCTTGAGTTACTTTGTAGGGACGTTCACTCTATCGTACATCACAGAACCTGCCTACAAACCAATCGTCCAGCGCTTCTTCGGCCCTGACGTGGATTACTCAACCTTTTTCCTCGATGCCGATATCTGGCTCATGAGAAACGACTTTGTGTTTGAATTCCCGCGTCCAACATTGCCCAATATCGTCTACATGGGAGGGTTTCAGTGTAAACCTTCAAAGTCCCTCCCTGCTGATCTGGAGGAGTTTGTCCAAAGCTCTGGAGATCACGGGATTGTTGTAATGACTCTAGGAACTCTGGTGAGCAACCTGCCTCAGGATGTCTCTGAAGAGATTGCTGCAGCATTTGCTCAGCTGCCTCAGAAGGTTATTTGGAGGTATGTAGGACAAAAACCAAACAACCTGGACAACAACACATTGTTAGTCAAGTGGCTGCCTCAAAATGACCTCTTAGGTCATCCTAAAACTCGAGTATTCATCACCCATGGAGGCACCAACGGCGTCCAGGAGGCGATTTACCATGGCGTTCCGGTGGTTGGACTTCCTTTATTCTTCGATCAGCCTGATAATCTATCCAGGGTCAAGGCGAAGGGAGCAGCTGTCATTGTAGACATCGCCATGCTAGACAGGCATGTATTCAAAGACGCTCTGATGACAGTAATTTACAACTCCACCTATGGAGATAACATGCGGACTCTGTCAAAGCTGCACAGAGATCAGCCGGTGAAACCTCTGGATCAGGCTGTGTTTTGGATCGAGTACGTCATAAGACACAAAGGGGCCCGTCATCTGCAGACACGCGCCTATAAAATGTCCTGGTTTGTTTACAGTTCTGTTGATGTCTTTACTGCTTTGTTAGCAGCTATTCTGCTTGTAACGATCATCTGGGTTTCAGTTGTTAGGTTGTTGTGGAAGAAAATTTTCACTGGGAGAAAAATTAAACATCACTAATGTAAAAATAAAAATCATTCTCAAATGACATTTTGACTCATTTGTGATATTTTTGCATTCAAACCCTGCTGCAGTATTTTGTATGCACTCCATACCTACCAG
>CAEGAE010092965.1:0-12798 GCA_903067095.1 Girardinus metallicus | reverse complement strand
AAACGCCGGTAACACCGGCGTCAGAGCCATAAGTGAACCTCCGAGCGCTTGAGGAGGAAGCGGAGCTAACGCCGGAGCTAGCGCCGGAGTAAGGCGTTAGAGCCGGCTCTAACGCCGGTTCTAAAGCCGCTTAATCCAGCCCTAACCCCGGAGTAGAGCCCTAAGTGAAGTTTCGAGCACTTGAGGAGGGAGCGGGAGAGAACGGCTGGCCGAAATTAGCGTTCATAAATCGGATTAGCCTTAAGCTAAACGGCGCTTACACCGTGGAGCTCCAATATCCAGCATGAAGCTGACGTCATTGTTGTATCAACGCATGCGCGATCTGATCTCCATATGATGCCCCGCCTCTTCCGTGGCATCACTCTCATATACAAAAGGTGAGTTTATATTTTATTAGTTTATATGTGTAATCTTAGTCTTTTATGTATGCATGTGAGAAAAAAAATTGTTACATTTTAATAGTATATATGTGCAATTTTAATATTTTGTGTGTGTGTGTGTGCGCGCGCAAGTTTTTAGTAGTGTGAGAGACAAAATATAGTTTTTGTCCTAAACTGCCTCATAGTCAAATCCCGGCACTAACATGAATACAAAACAGGGCGTGCAAAAACTGCATCTCAAATGAAAAAAAAATAAAAACATTGCTGATCTTGTTAATATTATTAAGATTCTGTGCAAACTAGGGCTTAATTATATAAACTAGGAGAACTTAAATATCTGGATTTCATTTCTGATTATTCAGATTCAGTTAATGACAGGTTTTAATGAAAGGTGTAGCAGGTAATATTTAAGGATGTACACAAATCTGCTAATCACATTACTAACAATAATTTGTTTTTAAGATGAATTGTACAGGACAGGTGTTACATTAGGAGGTGAAAGACGTTTATCGGTCTCACTTTTTCCAAACACAGAAACCCGATCTTACATAATAATTCACATGATCACATATTCTTTATAAACCTACAAAATAACAGCAGGTGAATAGGAATTTTAAACCTGTATTTTGAACTAAGTTTATTAGCAGTCCAATTGATCAAATGTAGGTAAAGTTTATGGAAAGCATACGACGGAAGAGATTTTTTGGTTGAGTTACAACAGGGGTGAGATATGGTTAAAACAACTTTATTTGATAACAGTGGAATGACAATACATCTGACTTAAAAAAAACTAATGTGAGCACATCTTGCAGGAGTGGAAGATAAGACGTGCTGATCACAATAATTTCACTTCTTCTTGGAATTTCCGTAACTATTACAAAGAAAGCAGACGGAGGCGGAACAGCACGCAGACTTGGAAACATTTTTGCTGCAATGACTGTGGTCCCTTCACACCGTTCTGCAAGACAGAAGACAACATCTTTTGGCAAAGGTAGTGAATTTTTTTAGGTTCAACTTCATCCTTTGGTATTTGACTTTGAAGGACAAAGTTTAAGTGAATGTATCTTTGAAATTAAGCAAATCAAATAAAAAAAACTTTCAGATACAAGAAAAAAAATGTCTGTGGCTATTATGCAACCTTACTTTATTAGGTCAAAGCAGATATACTTCTCTGACATATAATATTAAAACTAAAGATAATTGTTGCCAGTAAAGAACACAGTAACCATTGTATCACAAATTATAATATTTCTTTGGACTTTGATGTAATCTCTCGCCATATATAAAATTGTTAGCTTCTTATGCTCCAAGATCCACTAATTTAAATAATCTAGGACTTAAAAATGTGACCACTTTTAACAACTTGCATGATTATATATAGCAATCAATAAGGCATCCACAACCACTGGAAATATAAAATACTTACAGCTAATTAGCTTCTAGAGCTCCTCATGGTCAGGATGTCCTGAATCAGAGCTTGTGGGGTCCTGGCAGATAGCAGGGCTGGTGAACTCCATGAGATATTCACAGCGACTCGGCTCTGATGTAGATGTCACAACCGTTTCCTTTCCACATGTTAACTTAACCTAATATTGTACAAAGGCTGTTACTTTTAGTTTTGAGTATTGAAAAAAAATAAACACGGACTGTCAAATGCTGCCTCAGACTTACAGTGGTGGATCTGTTGGGGCCTTGCCAACACCCAGTTCCATGTTCGTACTTCATCACAGAGTAGACGTTATCCTCTGGACCTGCCCATTTACCCCATGTTCTGTGTGAAAGAAACAGAACATATTGAATAAAACAAGTAAATTAACTTCAACAACAAACATGCAAACCACAAATTCCCATCCTTACCCTAAATTAGTCTCTGATCCACCAAATTTGGGTTTCTGTGACACTCTATTAAAGGGACAAAGTCTGTAGACATACCTGTGAGAAAAAGATATCTAGTCATTCAAAGATTAATTAATTACATTTGGAAAACATTTTAAAAAGAGTAAGTATGCACTTACTCGCCAGTGGTCAGTTCATAACACTGGCTGTAGAGGTAGGCAAACTCAGAACTGGGTCCAAAGTCAAAAGAGATTTCCTTCTCAAGGTTCCTGTAAATAAACCAACTCCAGGTTTTAGTTTGCAAGCCCCAACACATTACTGGGCCTCCAAAAGCCCCAGTAATGGCTGGGTGAACAGGAATTTTGATGACAAAAATTAACGATATTGGCCAAAAAGGCCTTTTTATATTCAAACGTACCTGATCTGATCTTCCACCTCCCGCAGAGCTTTCTCTGCCTCATTGAACTCATCTCTGGCTTTCTGAGCAGCTGAAATTTAAACAGATGATTAGCAACACATAAAAAGTCAGATAAGTCAGATGTGAGCGACCACCGATGCATGAAAAAGTTTCCAAACATCAATTCTCCAGGACTTTTGAGATCCAAGTTTTAAGGTCTTGAAGACCTAGCAGATATCTTTATTGACCTAGCAGATATCTTTATTAGGAAAGTTTTACCACAACAAATCACTAGTCACTGGGTTGCAAACACGTACCGTCAATGAGAGTCTGTGTTTCTTGGTCATAGGGTGGCATAGTGCCCTCTTCCTCATCGTCCTTCTTGTCATCAGTTTGTGACGTCGGAGGGGCCTGAAACCAAACCAAATTGAAGTGATGAATTACCCAAACCTGAGATTTGCCAAGTTTTACTGAGAATCAAAATGTTTACCTTATAGTCTCCTTCATCCATATCTTCATCATCTTCATCCATATCTTCATCATCTTCTTCCTCTGGGGTGTCCTCATCAGGGTAGTTTTCAGAGTCATTGTCAGAGGATGTATCTCGGGTTTCCTCTTGTGTAATTTCCCCTGGTGGAGGGACGTCTGCAGTGGACTGATCCCGACAAACATTTAGTTGCAGCATCAATGTTTAACAAATATTTATTAATAGCCACGATTTTGAATTTTCTCACCTCAGAAACATATTTTTCTTTAATATTATTCCAGACAGTCTCAAATGCTGCTGTGTCCACTTTGTCCACTCCACCTAACAAACCCTAAAAATGTATAAAAAGCAATACATTTTTATCAGTTTTTGTAATACTTGAGTTTAAGTTTGGTTTAGCAACACTGTTCTAGAAGAAACAGCCAGATTTGTACCTGAGCTTCTGCTTCTGTGAATGATGCATCAGAATCTGGATCAAGCTCAGAATGGGACTGAAGTTCAGCCACTGACACACTTAAAAAAAAAAAAAAAAAAAAAAAAAAACAGAAAAAGGAACATTTAATTAAACAATCTGCCAAGGCCTACAGATATGACATTTAATCATTTTATTAAAACCTGGATATCATATCCAAAAGGGTGTGTTGGTTAAAAAATGAAGTGGCATGTAGTAAAGACAAATATTACAAAACAAGTTAAAGCAACACTAAATATGAGCATATAGTTTGGGTACTTTTCCCAAACTTAAATGGACGTAATCTTCGTCTCCAAATAACATTTTAATTTCTTACAACTGCTGAACGTTTTGCAGCATAAGCGATACTCACAAGCCATCGTCATCATCATCCAGTTCAAGAAACACGTCGGCCATCCTAGCCTTGTCTTTCTCCATACGAATGACAGCTTTTTGATCTGAAATAAAAGCCAAATTTACATTTGTCTCATCTGTGATTCTGTTTGCCACAATCTAGATGTTGTCAGGAAGAACAGATTGAACATTGAAAGAAAAGCAGAGGTTTCAAAGGGGTTATATACTTTACAGACACCAGGTGGCGTTAATCTTAATTTACCTTCCCAGGCCTTCAGATGGCGCTCTTTAGCTTCTTTCTCTGGTTGCTCTGCAGTCTCCTTAACTGTTCTCAGTGCTTCAACCTTTGCTTCCAGATCTTTCTGACTGTTCTGGACATCTCCAAGTTTACTCTGTTGAGCCAAAATCAAATGGCCAATTCAGTCCAAATAAAATCTGAATCAAGAATTGTAGTGCACAGCTTTAAATATTCACTTTACCTAAAAAAATTACATTTTAAGAAAACATTTCTCAACTAGGACTGGGTTCATGACTTTAAGAGCAGAACTTGTAAAAACAAAACAAGAACAAACAAAAAAACAACAACACTAGGAATGAAAACTAAGGACATTTCCGCACTTTCCCAAACTCCATATTAATCCTCTTTTCTATTGTTTGCACAAATGTTGCATGGATTACATAAAACCAATCCATAAAATTATTTAACAGAATATGCAATATTAATCCTGCACAGACTAAATTCAGAGCTTGTTTTTCTTTCCAAACCTTCTTGTCCTCAAGTCCCTGTTTGGCCTCCTGGATAAGCTGTTTTTTAAACATAAAGCCTTCTTTTGCAATTTCTGCTATCTTCTGCAGTTCTTCCTTCTCTTTGCGACCCAACTCCCTGAAAAACACACAAGTAACGTCAAACATAACACCAAGACATTTTTATTTGTCAATTCTAAGCAACTTCTTGTAACCATAGAAAATACACACCTGCAGGTGTTTTGACAGTCAACACCACTGTTGTACTCGTCGGTAGTGTCACAGCAATCTAAAGGGAAAATGTAAGTGTTAAGAAGCTATTAAATATTTTTATAAAGGTGTATTTGAAACTGGACAAAATGCATACCACATATTCCATCATTGACGCGGGAGGAAGGAATGAAGGCTGGTCTAAAACCCGCATTGGTGCAGTGAAAGTTGCCATTGGGGCAAGCAGCAGTACCTGGGAGGGAAAAACACTTTGGGTCAGAATCATTATACTTTAAAATCACAACTGGATAAATCTCCAGGAAGGAGAATTTACACACCTGGCTCATCAGAACCATCCAGACAGTCACAGTAGTCGTCATTTACTCTATCAAAGGGAATAGTACGGGATCCATCCAGACATGTGAAAGGTTTGTCCTCTTCATAAAACTGGCGTTCTGTTGTTCATTGAAACAAACAGCAGAGCTTAGACCTCCCCCAAATCAAAATGAACTGATTGAATTACTATTTAATTAATCGTAAGTCAGGTTAAGAATGCTTACTTGACAAGGGGACACCGCGGGGACGTTGAACCTCCGCAGACATGACTCCGCCGATCAGAACCAGCAGCACGAAGTGACCGAACATTACCATGGTCAACCTCTGTTAATGACCCAACAGTGCCTATAGAAACACACATACACACAATTTGCACGATAGAAACATTTGCAGCTTTAACTTCTGAGGAGTGAAACCATGTATTGGCGGAAGCTAGAGGTTCGTAGCTACTAGCTTGTGCAGATAAAACAATGCTAACTAGCAAATTGTGCTAATGGCTTTGGTAAACAGCGAACAATAAATAGCAAATTCAAAATAAAATCTGCGCAGTGACCATTATATAAACTTAAATACCTGAAGTGTGAACAAGGTAGCAAAATAGAAAGGAAGAAAATGTATTTTATCGGTGCCAATGCCTAATCATTAACTGGTGGAATAACCTACTTCCGTATGGAGGTACCCACCCTTCTTTTCTCCTTCTGTCGTTTTGCAATCTGATTGGACAAGAAATTATCTTCTTCTTTTGTGATTTGGTGTAGAGAAGGAAATCCGTGACACGTGAGGACGACATTCTTCTTCTTTTGATTGGCGGACAGCAAGAGGAAATTCTAAACTCTATCAACAATGGGACACAGTGATACGATTAATTAAAGATTCTTAAGACTTCAAAAATATGTCAATGCATTGCAAGTGGTCATTGCCACTGGTGTAGACGTTCCAGTTTCCTGCTGTGAT
Organism: Girardinus metallicus; assembly: GCA_903067095.1. Taxonomy (NCBI): domain Eukaryota; kingdom Metazoa; phylum Chordata; class Actinopteri; order Cyprinodontiformes; family Poeciliidae; genus Girardinus; species Girardinus metallicus. The sequence continues at coordinate 6,649 of CAEGAE010092965.1, read as the reverse complement.
TGGCGGAGAGCTGGAGAAACGTCACACTTGTCTTGAGGAGAAGCTATGCAGCCATCTCATGCCAGCTCAGCTTTTTTACTGTTTTTAACACACTTACATGGAAGGTAAAAGCTGAGAAGCCAAATATACCAATTTTAAATGTAAACTTTAAAGCAATTTTAAATATACCATTTTCTGAATGGTTTTGAGCTTAAGTTTCCTCTGAATTAATTTCTAGATTTAGTTTTATACTTTCATGTAGATCCTTGTTTTTATATTTTCCAATATTTAACACTGGATGGGAATAGCTTCTCAACAAATAAGCAATTTTGCCCTGGGGAAGTATATTCTAATCTATTCCTTTAAAATTTCCTTCTCCTACTAGTAAACAATTATACTTGTTCTGCTAACAGATGTAGATCATCTCTAGGAACTAATGATTTGCAATGAACAACTTGCTGTCCTTGTATATAATTAAACTTTTACATAAACATCTAAAGCAGTCAGTCTGAAAGATGATGTATATCTAAAAGCATATTGCATTCTGAAATGCAACACAATGTTGTGGTCATATTAATATTTTTAAGGCATAAAAAAATAGCTCCTAGAAATAAGTAGTTTTGTATTTGGTTCTACAGAACTCTGAAGGCCTTTTATATCAGTTATGTTATTTTTTTGTAATATTTAATCAATTTCGAAACCAACTTTCTAACACCTTGACATCGACCTGTTACCGGTACTTCTTGATACAGGTAACAGGCCCATAACTATGTAAGGATTTAAAGAATACATTAATTAACGTCAAAAGACAATGTGAGTACTATATCTGTTTCAATATAAAAATCTTGCTTTATTTGTATTTTAACACACTTTACAGTACCGAACAGTGAAATAAAAGAAAAATATACTGATATACTATTGTACTATTTTATATATATATATAGATGTCGCTTATTAAATGCATTTATTCACAAAAATGACACCTCGGCTCTGTCAGGAGGAAAAAACTTTCATAAAAATAATATAATAAAAAATAACTTGGACACATTTTACACATTACAGCAAGTTCATTTACAAATATTACAATCATTTTATGTTTTTTTTTTCCTATCTCCCTTTAAACAAGTTCTGTTACTAATGACAAACACGTGAATTAAAGCCCAGAGGATTTCTCTCAAAGGGAGTCAGTCTGTGATAACGTTACCTGACAGCAACACCAATGGGAACCAGATAAATAGGCCACCATGGGACGGACATTTAGGCTATCAGGCTAGATAGTGCTTAAAGTTACTAAGAAACAAAGGGAGTGTAAGTGCTGGAAATGACCAAGTCAAATAAGGACACATATTGTGACTTTCAGTAAAAAAAACACAATAATAATAATCTCATAGACTCTTTTAAGGGGACGTCTAATTCATTTTACAGTGCATCTCAATCGCTGGATATTGTGGGTTTGGGATTTTTACCCAGATGGATACACAGACTGCACATTACCTGAACCCGACTGTTTTACCTCGAAACCTGATGAAATAAAGTGCTGGTACAAATTTATTTGATTTTAACAATAAGTGTGCACTATTAAAAGTTATGACAAAATGTTACCCACATGTGAGGAAATATAATATTCGAGAATGACAAGGTGACGAGGTGGCTTGTGGTGTCTCAATGGTTATTTGTCAATCATTATAATTCGGATAAAATTTTATTTTACAGTACATTATTACATTATATACAAGAGTGGTAATGATTATAGCTATATATCATCAGCATGTGATTCATTTTCCAGACCATCCACCTGAATGATATAAAAATAAACTGTACACCAGCTGTTAAAAGAAAACACTTTCCCATGTTTTCTTTTCATCATTTAAAAAGAATGGCAGCAATCAATCAATTGAATAATTTCCTTAATAAGAAACAATTGCTACAGTATCGTGTTTGTATGGCAATTAAATATTACTGATTTTATAGCTTATGACAGAACAAGAAGCCACAAAAACAAAGGAATATGTTTAAAGTAAAAGGCCAGTGCATATGGGATATATATTTTTTATATTTAAGTAACTGTGATAGTAATCCTGAATTCCCATTTTCACTACATGAAAAGCCCGCATGGTAGCCTCACAGCTCAACCAAAAACACAGGCTTCTGTTGCACCAATCTGTGGCAACTTCACATGAGCTCAGTTACTGACCTGCAGAAACTTGCCCTTACCTTTAACTTAATGTTCGATTTACCCTGTGAGAAAACAAATGCTCAAACAACCTGGCACAGTTTGGCTGTTCTGATCAGATCCTGGATACTTGATGCGAAGATCCCAATGAGCGGACGACAACATGAGCGATGACATCTTTTAACATCTTGCTGTATTTTACTGTTACTGACTCACTCATAATCTCGGAATCTCATCTCAAATGTCTCCAGGAAGCTATAGGATGCAATCTTATTTTTTGTTTGTTTTTTAAAAAACAGCACATTCTTTTAGTTGATCCAAGCACAGCCACAACAAAAATAACTGGCAGCAGTGTTTTCCACTTCCCCTCCAAAATGCAAAATACATTGTTTCACACCAGCACAGAAATAAGTATACAGATGTGATATAAATATACTAGGATATCTGTATTATGTCTTTAAATCTACATACTTATAGGTATGTATCCTGCATCTGACGTTAAGGCAAAAAACCATCAAACAGAAAAGATGATTCGGGACTGCCAGACCTTTTCCCTGACATTCTGCCTCCCTGATTTCCTTCAATTCAACTCACCCACTGATGCTTGTCTTCCTTAATTTTGGTGAGAATCGCTATATATGAGGAGACAAAAAAATACAAAAGAATGAAGACAGCAAATGAACTTTTGTTCTGCTGATGAAATTTTCTCTCCCTTTATAACATATTCAGCAAAATTTAAAATATAAAATAGGCAAAACGTATATGCTTCAAAGCATCACATGGCTTATTCTCTGAAAGTTTAGAAAATAATAATAATAAAATCAGTCTAATAGGAAATAAATATATAAGCTGGAAATAGTCCAGTGGTGGTAGTGGTGGTGTTAGTGATTGCTCTGCATCTAAAGTTCTGAGTTGTCATAACACCAGAAGAGCAACTAAAGGAAGACTTACAGCTGAAAACATGTCACCACAGAAACTTGTATGTGTGAGTTACACACCACAATACCATGAACAGTAAAGAGAGATCTTGAACAAGAGACAATCAAAAATGATTCCAAAAATCAGACTCTCCTGTTCCACAATGCATTGCTTCACCACAGCCTCAGTCAGGAAGCTGATGTTTCACAAAGGCACAGAGCCATCTTACACCAGTAGCACTCTCCTTGTAAAGGGAAAAAGGATACGGGGCCTCTCTGGGCCCCTTCAACGCAGCATCTTCCTTTTCTTCACTTCCGCGTTACTCTCTTCTCTTTCTCCAACTCTGCGAACTTATTTCTTTTAAGCTTTATTTCCGACAGAAATGGAAAAAAAAGTCACTGAAGCTTCTCTGAAAAGAGCAGTTTCTATTGAGCTTCTAACAGACATGAATTACTAATACTGACTTGACACGAGTTAATAAACCAATAAGGAATGGCTTTTTCCAAAGAGATTCATCACTGATCAATGTCCCTTGTGTAAATGCACACATACAAACATACAGTCAAGTGTATGTAGGTGCCTGTGTAAGTCTATGTCTTTTTTAAAAATCAATAGGTGTACATATGAAATGCAATGATACTGCATGGCTAGCTGCATGCATGTATGGACATTGCATTGTTGTACTCTACACGACTTACTTTTGATTGTGTTTTTTGTGGATATTTTTGTGTGATTTCATGTGTGTTTATTTATGTGCATTCCAGTCACCAGAGTGCTACACTGTCTTCCTTTGCCCATCAATAATGACCTTCTAGATTCCCATTAGTCTTAAGTTCCTAGTGAAATTAGTCCTAGAACTTATCACTCCAAATCTACAGTTGCTGTGTAATTAGCTTCTCTTTGAGCGATTTTGAATGCATTCCCTTTTTGAAAAATATACTTAAAGGTCTGTATTGTCATTGCAGTTATATTTGTTCTTTGTTTGGCCATTTAAAGAATCAACAACATAACGTGTGCAAGATAAGGGGGAGATACAGGAGCAGACCTCATGTATCTTCAGCTTGAGAAGAAGAATCTTCCTCTTCTTCTACAGGACTTGTGTCATAAAGTCTTTCCTTTTGTGGCTCCTCACCTAACCGAGGTTTCAGCTCTTCCTCTCCTTCCTCTTCCTCCATTGCCACTTCATCCTCTTCCTCTATTATGTCCTCATTCTTCTCCTCTGACATCAGATCTTCCTTGTCCTCATTGTCATCATCCTTGTCTATGTCACTGCAGTCTTCTGCCACATGGTTTGGTGTGGTTTTGTCGTCCTTCTGAGAGCTCTCTTCCAGGGTGAGCTCAAACTGAAATTTGTCAATGCATTTGTTTAGCTCCTTTTCCTGACACACAGGAGGTGGCGATGGGCTTTGCGGGATAGTACTCTGGTACCAGTCCCTGTTGTCCTCTAGGGTGTCCAAGATCTCTTGGGCGTCGGGATGCACAAGGTCTCCCCACGTCTCCCATAGTGGATGAACAATGTAGTCAATGAAGCCCACCTACATCCAGAAAAAAAAAAAAAAAAAAAAAGTATAACACTGACTCGACTCAAGCAAGCACAACCTTACTCCTGGCAAATTGGCATTAAAAATGTAGGCGGGCAACTGCTGTGATCAGAGCTAATAGATCAGCCTCTGCTCTGTGGTTATCATCCCACCTGCAGCATTAACAGCAATCCAGCTGTTCGCCATCCATACAAGTGTGTTCCACTGCTAATCATTTACCTGACTTTTTTCCACAGATGCGGTGTGTTTGTCGCACATGGGACTGATCTCCATGCCTCGCTCCCTTTCCTTGTCTCCCTGCCTGAAGAACTCCTCCATGATTCTCTCCGTCCATTGCCGATACACATGCAGAGGCTTTGTGGGATTGCTCAGGTCTGCACAGTGCACCATGTTCCTCAGTACCTGTGTAAAAGTCACACACACATCACTCATTCTTATACAGTGCTGGATAAAAGCATTTGCAGATTTTCTTCTGTTACGACTGCAGTAAATACAAAATACAGTTTGCAAATGATGATTTCAGTTAGCGAACAAAGTTTATGTTCCATTTAAAAAGGTGTAAAAAAATCCTTTGAAGCATTCAAAGGATTTTACTCAAAGGTTAATGGGATCAAAATGCTTCTTAAGTGACTATGAAAAACATTTTTCAAATATTCAGCTTTTTCCCACAATTAATCTCACAATTAAACCTTTTAAAACATATCTGGTTATTTTTCATTGTTTAATAACAAAAACCAAGTTCCAGTGATCAATTAACTTCATCCAGACACTCAACCATCCCCTCCTATCCTTAGGATGGGTTATTTGTCCTGATCAGGTTACCAGAACACAATGCAGTACAGTGGGTCTCTTGGTATCTCAGGTCTTGCATAAAGACCCAAGCGGTACAGAGGTGTAACAGCAGAAAAATTTGCAAATTTTGAAATCTTTCTGCAATGTAAAAGATTTGGAATAACACATTTGGCATATTCCAGTCATCTTTTGTGCTTTTGTAAAAATTGGAAAATTAGACTTTCATTCCAACTCACGATATTGGATTTGGTTCTTATTTTTGATTACACTGGACCAGGAATAATAATACTTAATCAATAAGAAAGATCCGTTGTTAAAAAAAAATCACAGCTCTGTGATTTTATATTTCATGATTACAATTACTTTGTGAGGCAGCTGCTCTCTTCCACTCAATTTTCAAAAGCTTATCTTCACTGACAACGGCACGATGAACCAACCCATTTGATCCTTTGCAGCAATACTGAAAGCCAGATGCATAAAACACACATTAACATAAAAAAGTACCTGTATTCTGTCGGTGTAGTGGTCGAGCATCAGAACTCCAGAACTCGTCACTTTCTTGGTTTCCACCATCGTCTTGAGGTCTGCCAGCAAACTCATGTGTTTGGACATGTCTGTAGCCAAAACCTGGTAACAAACAGTATATATTATGGAAGTGTGTGGAAAAAATGCTAAAGAATAATATGACAACTGAGAAAAGTTTTCTTTGTGATGTTTAGCAGATACCTACCATATCAATCACAAGTTTCCTCAGGCTCTGTCTTTGCCTTTTGGTGAGGTTCTGGAAGATGTCACAGTTCTCCTCATGGAGCAGCTTAAACCCCACAGCCAGGTGGTGGTTCTCCAAAACTGACTCATCGTTATACATCAGGGCCAGTTCTGAGTCTGAGGATGCAACAAATATAGTGAACGAACATGTTCAACACTTAAAGAAACCCCTGTTTCAAAAATGATATAAATACTACTATTTATTCTAGAATCCTAAGAATAAAGGTATTATTAATATTAATAAACACCTTCCAATAAGTGAAATAACAACATTGCCACAGTAAGTGCAGAGCTTTGGTTGCTGTTATTTATGGTTTAATAGTAATAAAATCGCCTGTAAATTAAATTATGAATGTTAAATATAATTGTTTTTATATTTATATATTTTAATTTATTGCTCTCTGCGACAGACTGGTGACCTGTCCAGGGTGTACCCCGCCTCTCACCCGGAACGTAGCTGGAGATAGGCACCAGCAAC
>CAEGAE010092964.1:0-16791 GCA_903067095.1 Girardinus metallicus | reverse complement strand
CTGCACAGTGGCGCAGTTGGTAGAGCTGTTGCCTTGCAGCAAGAAGGTTCTGGGTTCGATTCCCGGCCCGGGGTCTTCCTGCACGGAGTTTGCATGTTCTCCCTGTGCATGGTTGTTTGTCACCCTGCGACAGACTGGTGACCTGTCCAGGGTGTACCCCGCCTCTCACCCGGAACGTAGCTGGAGATGGGCACCAGCACCCCTCCCGACCCCATTAAGGGACAAGGGTGAACAGAAAATGCATGGATGATGTTCCTTTACTGTAGAAGTGTTATTTCTATGCCTGATGTATCAAAACAAACACCTTCCAAAGAGTTAAACTTTTGACTAGTCTAGTCAGTCCACAGAATGTTCTCCTAAAAGTCTTGAAAAGAAGTATTCTAGAAAAAATGAGACAAAACCTGGCCTTCCTTTTGCTCAGCAGTGTTTTTTGTCTTGAAACTCTGTCATGCAGGTCATTTTGCCCAGTGTCTTTCTTTTCTTGCATCAGTGTCCTCTTTGTAAAGGAATATTATATCCTCAGCTGGAATGTCAGGTAGGGAATTGGTGAGAATAGTGGGCAAAGTGACCAAGTATCCAGAACTGGAAACTCAGTGATCAGTTCAGGAGAGGTCACTCATCCACTCAGTCCTTATTCATCAGGGAAATGTGTCAGGAAAGAAGGGGAACGAGCAGGCAGCCACAGGTGTGGCAAATTTAGACAAATAACAATATGCAGGCCGTACTCCTTTAAATATTCCTGTTTTGCTGCTAAGGAAGAATCTTTAGTGAGGGGAAGACTGGGATGATCTCATGTTATTTTGACAGCTAACTTTCTCTTGTTTGGACACAGAGTCACTAATTACCATATCTGTGAGTACTCTTGCTGGCATGATTACTCAGCATTTACTTCCATTCTTTTGTGTTTAAAACTAACAGAGAAAAGCTTCAGAATTCCAGTATTTTTTTCCTCCGGTTGCTTGTGAGCAAAACATGCACTTTGCTTATCCGGTTCAACTCTCCTAAGTCTGCAATGATTACAAAAGACTTGGCTGGACGGGGGCTGTTAAATGAAAATTTGCTCAGGGCCTCAAAATTGGTCTGGCCCTTTCCCTAATCACAATCAATATTTTGTTTGTAATCAGTTGATCAAGATTGGTTTCTTTTAATCTTGCTTTATGTCTGTGGCATTGCATTTTGACTACCACAAATCATAAACAAACTTTTCATATTGCAAGCTACAATCTTGCAATATTGTAGGATTACTATGATATTGTAATATCTTACAGTATACAATAATGAGTGCAATCAACTACAGGTTCATTATCATAAATTATGAGATCAGGGATTTTTTTTTAAGTTTGCTTAACTTAGAAGTATTAAAATAAATTGGGCTGAACTGGAGAGCTATAAAATTTGTTCAGATTTTACTACTGCCAGTTCAGTATAAACAAATATGGCATTGATTGAAAAGTTGTGATATAAATAAACTGAAGAAAAAGAGATTTATGTCCTTTGAATTAATTTATTTGCTAACCTTGCAAACAGCAACTGTTGACATGTTGCCCAGCTGAATTAACCAGCACATCAAGATGAATTGGTGTTGTCACTACTTTGCACGCCTTCTCTTTCCTTTGTTTGTCATCCCGTCTAATCTTTTCTTTCATCGGGAGCAGATGTTGAGATCCACTCAGCAGATAAACAGAATCTCTCATCTGGACTAGGTAGAGTCTAAATCAGCCTCTTCTCTGTCACTTTGAATGTTCTGTATCATGCTTTATCCAGGCTGTCACAGGGAAATACAGTTGTCTTTCCAGCAGAGCTTATTAAAAGTGACAGCCTCAGAAACTAGAGAAGCCATCTCTGAGCAGACACTCAACTAGCTGTTTCGTCATATGTGACATGCAGATTGTCTTTGAAAGAATGAATGAAAAGGAAAATTTGAACTTCTAAGCTTAATATATGAATGATTTATCTGACATTTTGCATCAGCAACACAAAAGTTTTTTTTTTATTATGTAAATGTGGAATACTATACAGATAGCATAACTCCTTATAAACTTCTCTTCATGCTGTCAGAAGTGCACAAAGCTCTGTTTTACACGCAGCTACTTGAAGTCAGCTTTAGAATACCAGAGTTTAAATAAAATAAACAAATCCATCTAATTTCCTCGAGTATAGATCTTTTTCTATTGTTCCTTTAAACTCTCCAACCTAAAATGGAAACACAGAGAAAGGACTCTCTAGAGACAAAACTGATCCAGTTTCTGTATTAATTTACAGTTGTTTTGCTTTGTTTTTGATAAAACTGGCAAAGGCCATTGGATTTTCCTTTTTAGTTTCTAAAAAATCAAATGCATTTCTGTCACTGTGTAACAAACCTTAAGCCAATTAAAATATTTTTGTGTTGATAGAAGTTTTTCTTCTTATTATGAAATATGTAATGTCTTTGTTTTGAGTTTTGGTGAGTGGTGAGTTAGTGCATGTTGGGTGTGTATTTTTTCCAATCTCAGTCTTGTTTGGTATGTTATTTTGACAAACCGATAGAGCAGCACATCATCCCAGTCTACATATGTATATATTATTACTGATTGTAATGTTGGAAAAGCTTAGATGCCTTGCAGAGTAAGTCTTGACAGCTACCCAAATAGAAAGTCTCATATTTATACATTAGCTCATCAACTTTAGTGCATGCAGCTACTAAACTACTAATGATTAAAGTTTGGTGACGGTTTATCATGCATGGATTCCCATACATGACAAAGGAACTTTTACAAGCATATGGTACACAATTTAAGACATAGGTTTGTAGACATTTTGTATCTTTAAATTCTTTTTCTCTGAGGGGGCCACAGTCATCTTCTAAAGAACAGTTATATGCAAGTACATAAACCCACTCAGACACTATGCTGTTCACAAAGGAGGCTGGTTTTTGTCCCAAAAGTAAAGGTGCTTTTGTGCAAAATCAGTGTATTAACCCCAGAACAGTAGCAAAATACCTTGTGAGGATGATGACTGAGATTACTGAGAGAGAACCATTATCCACAAGTAAATAAAGTCATCTACAAACATGGACTAAACAGACATTTGGAAAAGAAGAAAGTATTAGTCCAATGGCAAAATAAAAAGCCTGGATATGGTTTACGAATGCCGTCAGGAATAAAGACTTACATTTTAGGAGACATGTCCTGTTGTCTATGTAAAATTGTTGTTTGGCCACAATAACCACTGTTATCTTTAAAAGATATCAAGATAAAAACTTACAAGCTACACAGCAGAATCCCATCTGTGAAGTATGGGAATTGCAGCTACCTTGTTGTCGCGGCTGGCATTCATTGTGATAGAAAAGTAACATAAACAAATAAAAAATATTCAGTATGTTCACCGAGAAAATAAAACACAACATTGTTATTTTTCATGTCAAGTGTTTTAGTCCTCTCTAACATATGTTATGTAAGCATTTCAAAATATATATATAAATACATCTGCATTTTCAAATTCAAGTTTGGGTTAGGCGTCATATGGCCTACCCTGGCTTACCATAAGTATAATCTGGCTAAAATCCACAGCGTTCTATATTTTATGCAAATAAATTCTCTTTAGTTTGATTGTAGGAGTTTCCTTTTTAGAGATGAATAAAGTTAAAGAACAGGGACAATGAAAATGGCTGCTATAAAAAACTGTCTGGGCTTTTGTCAAACGATAAGTGAAAAACTTTACTAATACAATTTGTTTTGATGACATTTGGTCACCCCCACTGTTTTGTCCTTGATGCTGTTTGATTTTCATTGCCTGTGGGCATGTTGGAGAGAGACGTTGTAAATGAATTTTACACTGTATCATTACCCATTTCTGCAGCTATAAAATCTGAGGCAAGGCATGCAAAAAAGGAAGTGACAAGTTATAAGGCGAATTTGACAAATACTGTCAAGCAGCACTTATGTTTAAGAAATGGCATCATATGTCGCCTCAAGATTATTTTACATATTACATACTTCCTAGTGCTGTCACATAGGGCGCTTTGCTGTTTACTCCCCCACTTCTGAAAAGTCTAGCGTTGATTAGAGTTTAAAACAAATGTATATGTAAGAAACTAGTCTGTTTTTCTTTTTTAAAAAGGCTCATTAAGTATATTACCTACTGCATTAATGCAGCAAAACTGCAGAGACATATGGCTTGTCCACCCAGTCTCACTAGAAGGGAGTGAGAGAGACATACCTCTGCACACAATTGATACTTTTGTGGAAAAGGTTTATATGTGTATTTATGTGAGGGTGTTTGCTTGTGAGGGAGGTAGAATCAAGTCAACCTCTAATTACCTAGCTACTCATTAGTGCCCAGGTGCCACTTGCCAGTGGCAGAGGCTAAATCTATGCAGGCAGCCAAGGTGACATGTTAATGGTGTAATTGTGTTGACCTGTGTACCCTGTTGGTTGATAATTACTTCATCCATGTATTTATAATGTGAAGAATTAAAATGAGAAGGGGTAGCTGATATTTGGAGAATTATAATTTCTCCAGCTAGGTTCTTGATGTACGAGGTTAAAGAAGAGTCAGTGAGTTGAATTCATGAATTCCATTTATTAATACCAAAATACATCTGGTCCATTGTTCTTGCTATCCTTATGGGCTAGCAGAGCAAAATGGCATCAAACAGTTTGTAATTCCCTTTGTTAGCCTCTGTCTAAGCTATGCCCTGAAGAGGATGTTCCCTAGTGTATCATTTCCTTTAACTTTAGCTTTGGGGATGTTTCCTAACATGTCATTTACTTTAGCCCATACATGTGAATGCATGTATGGGCTTTTGCCACACCTTTGTGTGGCAAAAGCCTTCACAGTTCTCATCAGGCATTTCAGCTCCCAGTGATATAATAGCTTGATGTAAATGTTTAACATTTTATATCACTATTTTTATTTTAGCAAAATAATAATATGAAGGGACTGTATTCTCCACTTATATGAGCAACGGCTGGAAGACTGATGTAGCTAAATCACGAAGAACAACATAAATGTAAATTTTGCTTTAAGAAAAAAAAAATCTAAAATTTTAACATCACTGAGCAAAAACAGCTGCCAGCTTCTATTCATTGAAATCTATTTTGATCAGTTGCGTCAGTCAGTTCTCTCGCCAGGTCTAATTATGTCCACTGTATGCCATATCATGTGTTATGAGTCCTGAGCATAGCCAATGAAATTCATGTCATGGCCACGGATGGCATGAGATCAGTAAATTTTGTCTGCACAAGGGACAGTAACTTTTCAAAGAAGGACCTGTCCAAACAGGTACATTTATTGCTTGCTGACTCAGTGGATTCAGACTCAGAAGATTTTGTCATTGGGCAGACAGGTTGTGTGGAGGATGAAGGTGGAGAGGAAGAGGAGTCCTATTATTGTCAGGCGTGAACCGAAGATCCAGTTTTCAGCGTTGGTTTGATCTAGGACAAGGAGATTCAGGACACAACATGAAGAAACGAGCCCAGAAAGAAGCTTGGCGGCTACCTTGGAAGAAGAGCACAATGAGTTAATTAGATTTGGCTTGAAACACAGAAGGCCTGAGGTAACCATGGAAGTTACCACTCAGGCATTAAATGACTGGCAGCCAGCTCCTCTTATCCTCTCATGGATGAACTGATGAATTGCAGTTCATCAGTAGGAGCACACCTGAGGGGTTCTGCCTTCCAGCCTACCTGCTGCTCCAGAACCCAGAAATCTTTACACTTTTAGTTTTCTCTATGTTGACTTTATGTTAAATGTTTTAGGTATTATAGCTTCTTGAATTTCATATGTCCAAGTGTTTTCCAAAAGTGGAAATACTCATAGAAAAACCTCCTTAGAAAAGTTATATTTTGCATAATCATAATGGTATAGTGGAGAGACTTGCATCCATTTTCTCATTTGATTCCTGAATCTATATCTCTATTCCTCAGTGTACAGTGATATAAAAACAAACAAAAAAAGAATCCAGATAAGGCATTTCATTTTTTTTTTTTTTAGTTCTGTGTGTTCCAACTTCAATGCCTACAGAGTAATTACAGCTGCAAAGGTTTGACTGCTTAGGTTAATTATAAAGCATGTTACCTTTACAGAGAGACCATTTCAAATGTGCATTTGCCTGGTATGTTTAGGTGTTTTGGGGGAATGTTAAGAGTAAGGACTTTGAGTGTCAAGCTTCATACATTAAAAAACTGACCATCCAAAGATATGGAAACATTTTTATTGCATCATAAAACCTGTTGCTGTTTCCATTTAAAAGAAACACTGTGAGATATGAGGGTGAAGGAAGGTGCCTGAACCCCTGGTTTCAAAATGCACAGCCTATTGGCTAAGTGGATGGGGTACTGTGAACCATAATATATGGCCTGGGGTTTCAAGCTGTGTGCCAACAAACACTGAGCCAGCTGTCTGCAGGTTTTCATTACAACCAAAGTATCTACCGACTGTTTGGCACTCCTTCAAGTAGCAGGGAAGAACCCTTTAACAGGATAACCTGCTGAGGAGATCAGTTAAAGTGAAAGTCAGCTCTTTGTGACACATGGCTAGCCACTGCAGTGTATGGTACTATGTATAACTGTGGACCTTCCATACAATAACAGTGCTGTCATAGTGACAAATGTTGGTAACACTGCTGACCGTGATGCAGAAACACCTGGAATTATAGATTTCCACAGACTCCCTGAAACTGTGATAAAGGCCTCACCTTGGATCAAATCCATACAGGCCCAGATCTCTTGAGAATGCTGGTTAACCCTGGCTAAGGAAATGCTAAGGAAATAAAAATACAAAGATATATTTTTACATGTTTAAAATGCTTGAGGACTTTCTATTACTACTTTAAGAAGCATAAAGAGAAACCAAGTGTAGAATGTTTTGTTTACTTTTTGGTAAAATGATGTTGTAGAGAGTTATGATAATGTAGAGTCATCATTACTCTATATTCGTGTCCCTCAGCTTATGACTTCAACTTTTCCACAACGCAGCTGCTCATCTTTAACCAATACCTCTAGACATGAGCACACCCTGCCCGCCCCACCGTTTTATCCTCTTTATACTGACTTCCTGTCAATTCTCAAATTGATTTTAAAGTTTTATTATTTGCTTTTAAAGCTCTTAATTGCCTTAGCCCACCTTATTTATCTGAACTTTTAAGCCTGTCTGTACATGGCAGATCCCTGAGGTCATCAAATCAATATTTGTTAAATGTTCTAAGGACTAAGCTAAAGCATCGGGGTGACCGGGCTTTCTCAGTGGCAGCACCCCGACTCTGAAACAAACTCGCTTTATGTCAGACCCAGACATCTCCAAATCAAAACGCAAGGCTTATTTTTTCAGTCAAAAATATACCATGTAGCATAGAGGCATTTTTCATTTTTTGTTCTTGTTTTATGATCTTTCACAAGGATTTTTACTGTAAAGTGCTTCGGTCACCTCAGTTGGTTGTTATCAAAAGTTAGATAAAACAATAAATCAATATATTAATACAAAACATGAATCATCTATAACCTTAGCAGTATTTTCTAAATAGAGGATGCATTTATTGCGTCCAGCAGCTGGACTGTGACAGTACTCAATTGTGTTTCCTCTTGGTATAATGAGCTCCTCAAGTTACCAAATGCTACTCTACCTATTAGCAAAATATAAACTAGTTTCATATTGTTTATCATTAGTCTTTTATCTTATCTGTGCTAATCTTAAGTATTGCCTTTATAGGGCAGGAATATTTAATCTGCATTTCCATTAAAGTGTTTCAGCACTTTAAATTTTTATTGTTGTTCTTCCACATGAAAACAGTTGCATTGTAAATCATTTTTCACTGGAGGCTTGGTTTCTTTTAAATTTATTTATTTTTCTTTTCAACAACAAAACAATTAAGTTAATGTAAATTAGTTACAGAATTAAATGCTTTTACAAGAGCTGTTTCTTATTGTGTAATTTTTCTAAATTAATAAATTCCATGGAGATATATTAAATAGCTAATTATTATTTTAAAACTGTTATATGCTTTGAAATTTTTTTTTTTTATTGTTTGTATTACAGACTTCATTAGTTTTTAGACTGAAAAATAGACTCTCACACCACTTTTAAGCATACCCAATTGTACAGGACTGGATACTCTTTTGTCTTTAGAAGTGCCTTATTCCTCCATGGTAAACTTTCTACAATATTTCCACTATATTCCAAATGTGCTCTATTAGACTGAGATCTGGTGACGTTGAAGTACAGTTAGCTATAGATTGTGTCACAAAAGGATGCAGAAAGTCAGCTACAACATGAAATGGATTATAGTGATTACACAATGTTCAACTAGTTCAAAAAGTCCCAAAAATATAATAATGACCAATACTTTTTTCACTTATGAATAATGTAATAATTTTGGACATCGCAAATGAATCCAGTAACAAAATGGATTGCTTATAATTTTATTATTATTATTTTTTAAGTCAATAACACATTAACATTCTGTCAATAACTGCAGTCAAAACATCAGCAAAAAAGGGCAATTTAAGAATTATTTATGATACAAAATCTATAATTATGATGAAATTTATTTGAATAGATATATACATTTATAATTTAATTTATGGTGGACTCCTATGCAAATTATTACTGCAAATTACATTTGGTAGTGTGATTTCTTGAATAAATTCAAGATGAGAACATAGGTCATGTTTTATCAGTGGCAATTAGCCAATAATAGAGTCTGAATTTTGAGGAATTATATGCATTCTTTTTCAATCAGTCGATATTCAAAATTGTGTGACTCTATGTCTAAGTTTGTTGGTCCCTCTTACTCTTTACGAAACAGAGTTAAGAAAGAATGGTGTTTCTATAAATAATGGTGGAATTTAATTGTAATATATACAGATATCATGGTACTTGGACGAGTGGCCTAGAGTCTCCACCTTCATAGTGCTATAGAGTGCAAAGTTTATCACTATTTCACATTCATTGGAGGTGAAAGAGATGTAGCTCTGTTTAAACACTGATAAAAACAGATTCAAATTTTGTTTATTTGCCTTTTCTTTCCATGAATGTATGTTGAATCAAGATACTACGTCTATCTGAATAGACTTCAAAAGCAAAGTGTGGAACACAGTACAAGTCTGAGCGAACTAACACAAAAAGGTGAGGGAGAGCATAGTTTTTTGGATGGGAAGAAAATAAAAGAAGAATTAACAGCATAAATTTTGTCAATAAAAAAAATATGTGTTTGTTAAAAAAGTAAACAACCAGAAGGTAGCATTTATCCTACCAGCTGTGGGTGGGACAGCTGTGGACAGGATAAGACCACGGCAACCTCCTAAATAAGCCGTCACTGCTCTAAGCCAAACCATCTGCCTAAACAAAAGGGCCTAGTCTTGCTTCAATGCTGATTTCAGTTCAAGTTCATTTGCATAGCACATTAAAGCAACAAGGCATTTCAAAGTGCTTTACAACATAAGAACTATGTTAACATAAACTTAAAAACTATTATGAAACAAGCTATAAACATTACATTTTGTCAAATATCAATATTTTCTTGAAGATCATCAAGAAAATACACATCGAAAAGGTTAATCAAAGTTTTACTTAGTACTAATCAAAGGCAACTCCAAACATGTGGGTTTTAATCCTTGATTTAAAGGTGAAACACAGTTTATCTCCACATTTGTGGTGCATAGAAGCTGAATGCTGTTTCTCCATGTTTGGTTCTATGTCTGGGGGATGCAGAGCAGACCAGAACCAGGAGATCTGGTTTTAGTGAGAATACAAGAAGCAGCATTCTGGATCAGCTACAGATCCAGATTGACTTTTTTAGGCAGACCTGTGAGGACATTATTGCAGTAATCAATGTGACTAATGATAGAAAAGTATACACTTGAAACCAGTGCCTCACTATTAAATTTCTAAGAAAAGACCTGTCCAGCTTGAACATGTAAGAGCTCTGCCTAGTGCTTTACAAAGCTCGGATGATGATGATGATCATGATGATGATGATGGTGAGCAAGAGACATTTTGGCACAAAATTGAAATGAAAAACGTTGCTAAAAAGCATTCTGACTAGAATGAGAACATGAGTATTACAAATGTGAGCTATCTAACAGAGATCAGACTCACAACAGATAGGAAATATGATAAACTCCTAAAGTCAGATGTGAAATGTGATGCTGATATTTTAGCTATTAGGAAAGAAAACAATGTCATCCCCTAGAAAAAGCACATCTCAACCTGTACATGTGTTTGGCACCTTGTGTATTTCAGTATATGGGTGTAAGTCTCTGATGTGTCTTTTTCTGTGCCTAATTTAAGTCCAGTGAACATTAGAATCATGTACCACGAGGTGCCGGCTGACTTTAAATTTCATTCCTCTGTAGTTTGGATTGTAATAGACTACAGTGATACATCTACTCTCGTAAAAGAAACAGATGCGGACCATTCATAACTCGGACACTCTAATTTAGACCTAAGTTATAGTTGTGGGATTTTGCTCTCACATTCTTGAGAAGTAGTTGGAGAAATAAGGACTATGTGCCAATATACAACCTTTGTTCAGCTTTTTCCAAGAGCATGCAGAAGAAAAGAATTGTGCAGCTGCATAAGTGTGCTTCATCCTTGGGAACAATTTCCCGATGCTTCAAGGCGCATCTGTTAAAATAATTATGCACAAGTATGGACATGATGAGAATGTCCAATCATTACATGGCTTGGGAAGGAGATGAGTTCTGTGTCCCAAAGATGAATGTATTTTGGTCCAAAATGTGCAGATTGACCCCAGAACAAAAGCCAAAGAACTTGTGAAGAGGCTGGCTGAAGCTGGTGAGGTTGGGTCATCATCCACAGTGAATGAAATGTGTCCAGTACAGACATGGGCTTCTTATAGTGCTACCAACTGTGCCACTGTTATGATAAGTCATTATGGGCTGACCTTGAGAAGCAGTACCATACACAAAGACAGACTTTGCCACTTTTGCATGAGCAATCAGTCTCATGCACAATCTTTGTAGACCGCATACGTGTAACATGCCCACTTACAGGAGGTGTAAATATTATTTTTTGCTCATGCAGTTTAGCACTCCTTATTTAGAATCTTTCAAGATCAGGCCCATAGTGTGAAATTTTTGAAGTTTTTATTTACTGTGATTGTGGTGTTTCTGGCTTAGAGATAATAAAAATGTGACAGAAAAATAATCTTCTGTGACATAATTATACATTTTCCAAGCCAAAACTGACTTTACTTGTTGGTTTTGTAAACTATGCACACTGTTTTAGGCTTGTTCAATCAGGCCCATTGTTCAAACAAATCTCAGCTTTATATTTCTAAATGACCTTGACTGCTTCAGCGTTGAATACACCACTTGGGGACTTAGGGACTCTCTGTCATTAGAAGCTGTTACACAGTAAATCTCGAAAGTAGATTGCAGCGCAGTGAGCTGTTGCAGGGTTCAGGAAGGTAGCACCGACTGCAGGATTGACAACATTGGCAGTTAAATTAAACAGGCGAGGGGAAATACAAATATTTGACTGGGATTCGGTTGGCTTTTGATCAAACTTGATGAGAGGTGTTATAAGCTAGGCAGCATTGATGGAGAAGGGGAGGCAGGTAATAGGATGGGCAGTTCCCCTCTGTGTCACCACGGTGACAAACAAATTTCAGGTTATTAGCAGATAATGTAGTGGGTAGTAGAGGAGAAAGGGTAGAGTGAATGAGATAAAATAAAGAGTGAGGGAAGTAGGTAAATGAATACTGATATGGAATACCAGTGGGAGTGAGGCTCATTTGAAGGTGAAGAGAAGACAGGGAAGCAAGGTGAAAGCTGATCAACGATGGCGTGGGTGACACATTTGATGCAGCCACTAATCATTTGAGTTCTTTTGATCTGACTTGGATTTTGACCTGCTTGAAGAGATGAGGTGAAAACATACTAACTGGCACACAGACGACCTGAGCCCACTGAAAAGAAAATAAGGAGTTAAGCTTTTTTATTTACCTACTATTTTTTAAAGCTTTTGAAAACGTACTCAAATGACAAAATTTTAGATTTAAAACACAACAAATACATTTTCCTCTAAATTTGAGAAAGACATATTTGAGCTGCAAAAAAAAAGTGTAGAGAAGATTTTTTTTTGTTTTTTTAAAACAATAGATAATCACAACAGGTTAGAATGTATTTACTTACATTAAATAAGTAAATATGGCATGAGTACATTTAGAAACCACACTAGAGTAAATAAGGACAACTGAAACTTTATTTATAGGAGTTAAGCACCAGCAAGAAGGTAAACCTGCTAGGGAAAAACTCTACAACAAAAATGCAACTAAACAAAATGTTGTAAATAAAATAGAAAACAATATTTTCAAGGCCACAAAATAATTAGATTTTCCAACATATGAATGCTACAACTGCACACTTAGATTATGTGAAACATGCCTTTGTGCTGTATTTTGACAGTACGCTGTTTTTATACAGTAAATAAAACTCAGAACAAAAATAAATGAAAACATTTGAAACAGAGAGAGAGAGCACAATCAGGTTTAGGTCATTTAAGCAGCACAATCATCCTATAATTGAACAAAGTGATTGAGAAGATTTGCCTCTTAAGAGAACTACAAACAGAGTGAAAGTGAGGCTGATTTAAATTGCAATCACACCCAAAAGTTGGTTTGTTTCTGCTCATGATTGTTTTTTTCTTTTCTTTCACATCTGTTTGCACCATGAAAGAGACCATTGTTTCCTTTATTACACTAAATCCCACTTCTTTCCATTTATTGATGGCAACTGGAGGTGTTGCTCATGTCATGAATAAATTACCATTGTGGAGTTTTTTTTTTTTGGGGGGGGGGAATACAACACATTCAGTATTAAAATAAATGGGAACTAGACACTAATGTGCATAGCAGGAAAGGAATTCTACTTATTCTATCTAACTCTATCATACTGTGGAAACATCTCTTCTTCTCAGCCTCCTTCAAAGATTTTATATTAAATTTATTTCTGGATTCTGTCTAAATCATTCACCAAATTTTACTTTTAATAAAGTAAATATTTTGTTGATTTAGAACAAGTTCATCTTAAAATCTCAAATTTCCAGCAAACAGCTGAAGATTTTGTTCTAGATCTGAAAGATGATTGGGATTAATTAACCCGTTTAATTCCAAATTTTTTCCTGCAAAATAAGTGCACGCATTTCAATCCTTGGACCTCCCAAACACATGATATTTATGAATTATTACATTTTATGTTGGTTATGTTAGTGAAAATGTAGGTTTTATACTCAGCAACAATTGTTGCCGTTGGGAAACTGCATAGTCTAAATTACACAAATCTGGCCTACTTACACATATAAAAAATAAGAAAAATCACAATCTATTATAACAAAGAATGGTTACAAGAATGTTTAGAAATATTTTAGAAACATAAAGATTCAATGCCACATCCTGCAGATGTCATTGTCTCAATGTGCTGAGTGACCTTTGACCTAATTTAGTCATTTCATCAATGAGGCAAACTCATGTGAAAATGTAAGTATGAACAAATCTGCATCTGAGAGGAAATCCTCCTTGTTCCAGCAGACCAATCACTACACCTTGTCCCTGTCCTAAACTAGTTTCAGGCGTGGCATTCAGTGCATAGGCTACACCTTTTGGATAAGATCGCCTTTTGGGGGGTGAAATAGGGGAGGGTTTCAACTGTGGGAATGACAGTGATGTAGATTACATCATTTTGAGGTTCCTTCAGGTCTATGAATATAAAATATCTGATAGTTTTAAGCTGTATGCAAGTGTGAGGGATTTACCCCCTCCCTAACAGGTGTTGTTTTTGCATTTTCTATATTCTAATTTATCTGGTAAATGTATTTTTTGTTTGGAGGAAATAACTTGCTTTATTTAATATTTAGTTTTAATCATTCTCTTTTCTCTTTGAGGTCACCTGGTCATGTGTTGCCATGGAAGCACGCCCATGAGCAGTGCTGACAAGGACCTGGTGTTTTCAATCAGCCTCACTGGGAAAGTCCATGGGTTGAGAGGGAGTGGAGATGATTTTGGATTTTGTTTGGGCCCAGATTGTTTTTGTTTTAGTTTTGAAGTTATTAGAGTTAAGTTGTAATTATGTAAATATTTTTCTAGGAATATAGTTTAGTACAAATGTGTTTTTTCTTTCTGGAAATGTAAATGTTGTCTCCACCCCTTAATTAATCCTGGTAGGAGCCAATGCTTTAAAAACCAGCTAGTTTAGATCAGAGGGAGACTCCATGTCATGTTGAGATACTGGAATGAAATGTTTAAGCACTGCATAAAGAAAAAAATTCAGAGCTCTACAATTTCTGGATCCTGTCTGATTTTTGATGGCAAACAAACAGCAAGGCATATAGAATAAACAGCAAAGCTATGGACACATAGCATAGTGCTGTCTATGTATTATGCTCGCGGCAACAATTGTTGCCATGCTTACATTTACTCTTCTTATCAAAATATGGATGAAGGGATACAATTTTCTTTATATATCAATAGAACTCACCTCAAAGAACATATTTTTAAAACATTTTATTTATATTTGTTTATTTAAATATTTACTGACTTCCTCTTGTTTAGGTTTGTGACAGACATTTACCTCCAGCGTCACAGTCGGAAAGTAAAGAGCTACATGAAATTGATATTGGTTAGAGTAGACACCGTATTATTTTATTTTAATTTATTTCAATTACCTGCCAAAAGTCAAAACAATTATGTTAGAGCTTCCAGAAGTTAGAAAAAATGTCTGGCAACAATTGTTGCCGGTGGGATTAAACGGGTTAATTCACCAACTTTCACAAAATCCCCAGTTTCATTGAAGGAAAGTAACACAGAACTTTGGCCATGGGATTTAAGTTTTGTGCCATAAGACCGCACACAAGGCTTTGTGTGCGGTCTAACTAATTCACTTAGTTCCGTTTATTTATTTAGGACTAATTTACAGCACATCATTTTTACGATAGTCATTTCAATCTAAGAAAACCATCTGATCACACCAAGCCATTGGTGTTAACACAGTCATTGGTGTTAACACAGAGCACCTGGAGACTGTTGCTTCTGTTGCGTTGTCAACTCTACATCAATCCTTCACACCGAGCATGCATGTCCAGAGGAAAACCTGTACCTTCAACAGGATGAAACCTCCAGCAGAACCTGGCTCAGTACAAGTGTCCATCGTTCATGACCGACCAGGGGTTCTAGAAGACAGTGCAAAATGCACAAGAAGAATCAGAAAAACTGATGTACGAGTACTTTCTAAGTTAAAGTAAAAAGTTTGTTTTGTTGTTGGCAGCATTATTTCAGTCGATGGTCTCCTTCAGAAATGTATCACAGCCAAACAGAACCCCAGACCAGATGTAACTTCTATAGAGAGGGAAAAAAAAAACAGAGATAACATAAAGTTAACAGCTAAATCGAAGAAGTAGTAGAAGAAGAATGTAGCAGAGTGAGGAAAAGTGGACCTCCAGGTCCCTAAGCCTAAAGCAGCAGAAGTACATGGATAGCTCAGGATAACTTAAGCCCTTAAAATGAGGCCTGAGGTGAACCAGGGAGAACCATCTTTCTTCAATAAATCACTCTTCCTCCCCTGCTGTCCCACACATACAACAACTGAGAAAACGTCACTCTGTTTTTAACTATAAGCTTTATCAAAACGGAGAGTTTTAAGCTGAATCTGCCTCCCACTCTCCTTTTAGAAATTCTTGGAACCACCAGTAAACCTGCAGTTTGGGAATAAAGTGCTCTGTTAGAAAACTATGGAACAATCAAATTTCTGATGTACATTGGAGCTTGATTATTAATTGCCTGTTCTTGTGAAATTTAGATTCTTTGTAACTTCACTGCAAACTACAACCTTAAGTAAAAGCTGCAAATTTGAAGATAGAAAAATCCTGGACTGACTTTATTTCAGGTTAAAATGATTCATTGCAATAGATGGCAGATGTAAGCTTGAGAAGAATGAATCCTCAAATTAAATTAAAATGTATTAACACATTAGTTAAAGGGTGAATATCCAGGTTATTGCTGCCTCATTGTTTTACATCACAAACCTGTGCCATTTTAAGAGTAAAGCCACTGTTTCTGTCTCTCTTGCTTGAAACATATTGTGTCCCAAAAGAACTTGTTATGAAAGCAAAGACTGTAAAGGTAAAGGTAAACAGAACAATTTCAAATGGTGGTGCAGCTCCCTAATTGACACCCAGCAGTGATGGCATGGCATCAGAAAAAGCAAAACCTTTCATAAAAAGAGTTTTATGGTCTGATGTGATAAAGAGTGTGCCACATAATATTAGTAACAAGTATGTTGGGAGGTAAAGGTCAGGCTTTCAAACTTTCAAAAAAAAAAACTGTATCAATTGTCAAGAACAGCATCAAATCAAATTTTATTTGTATAGCACATTTCAGCAGCAAGGCATTTCAAAGTGCTTTACATCATAAACACAAACACACAGAGTCAAGCAATATTGAAACAATCAAAAGTATTACATTATGTCAAGTGCCACTGTTCGTAATTGATTACATTTCAAATGTAACTCTAAACAGGGGGGGGTTTAGCCGAGATTTAAAGGCACTCAGTGTTTTAGCTGTTTTACAGTTTTCTTGAAGTTTGTTCCATATTTGTGGTGCATAGAAGCTGAATGCTGCTTCTTCTCGTTTGGTTCTGGTTCTGGGGATGCAGAGCAGACCAGAACCAGAAGACCTGAGGGGTCTAGATGGTTGGTACAGCAACAGCAGATCTTTAATGTGTTGTGGTGCTAAACTGTTCAGTGATTTATAAACTAACAACAGTATTTTAAAGTCTATCCTCTGAGCTACAGGGAGCC